>BQNB010079876.1:8202-30102 GCA_026074375.1 Tanacetum coccineum | reverse complement strand
TGTCGGCTTTCCTCTTACTCGACACATGAGGTTTAGACTTAAAGAGGAGCAAAAACAAATCTTCTTGTTTTTGACAAAATGCCAACTCAAATATTTTATCAAATGCCTCTAGCCAAGGCCGAAACTTCTTTTTCAAACCTAGTATGAATATACTTTCAACATACCATCAAACGAAAGTATTTATTTGACCCTAATCCGGATTTACGTTGTTCCTAATCACGTAACGGGTTTTACTCCCTTATTAGTCAAACTAAGTCAAAGGTCACTTGCGTAAACGCATCCTTTCCCGTTATGGGATATGCTTTACTTGAGATGTAAATCACTTAGCTTGTTTGCATCAAGATGATTAGTGATCAAATCCATTATTGATAATCATAGATTAAAGTCTAAATGACTAAGTGAGTTTGTGGTACTTGAAGGTTAATCTTACTTTGAACCTTCCTACATTTTTCTATATGTATGATTTACAAACTCCCACATGTATTCCTCACATGTCACCTACACCTCACTTACTCTCCTATAAACATCCTCCTAAGCATTTGTTAATCCCGTCTACCCAACAAATGATTATTCACACCTTCCACACACTCTAAACATTCCTTTTCTAAACCATTCCATAATCATCATTCCCAATCTTTTCTCTCTCTTATTGCAATGTGATTATCTACCCAATCAATCCTTTGATTGTCATCCTTATTATCCTCATCACCTAAACCCTCTCTTCACAACCATAATGCCTAAACATTCTCCACTTAAACCTTCCCCAAGCACACCCAAATGGGACAACTCACATTCCCTTACACAATGTACCTTCCTTATAATTGTTGTATTTTTTGTCCCCCAAAATTCCAACATAGGCTCCTAAACATCACATCCCAACATTCTCTACCATACAATCCTTATTCATTCTCTTCTTCATCTCAACACACACACGCACACACATACACACACACACACACACACACACACTCATTCAGTTGAATTTAAACTACACACACACTCAAATCTTCCTCTATATACATCTTTTTAGTTTGAATTCAAATTACACATACATACTCACCAAGATTCTCCTACACACCTTGACACCTCATCACCTTTCTTAACCATTCAAAATATGAATTTTGAATTTGAAGCTTAGACGCCCTTTCATCACATCCAACCCAACTCATTCTAACCCATGGTCAACTCACCACACCTCAACCTTATCCTTATCCCTAACATTTCAAATTTGAATCTAAAATTTGAATCACAAGCCATAGGCTCCTTTTTATCACATCACACCATCACATGATTGCATATCACTCTTGCTTTATCCCACAAGCCTAATTGAATTTGAATTTGAATTTTAAATTCTCTCTCTCACAACATCCACACTTCCTTACCAAGTTTAGAATATTCCTTGGCATATTCCGTTATTCTCAGCCATGCCAACTCATCAACTTAATCATAGTTAGTTTCTAACTAAACCATTTACCTTTGAAGAATACTCAAAATATAACCTTTGTCCAATAGTTCTTCTTTATCTTTCTGATATTGGACGTACATCCCCAAAACACTTTTTATTACTTCACATATGTTTTATCAAATAGCTATTTAAGTTAGTTAACCTTGGGTATAAGAATGATGGAAAGGTCAAAGCGTGAAGTACAAGTGGGGTTTTAGATAGAATGGGTATTTAAAACGTTAAAAACCTGAAAACTCGAGATGGGCTTCTGGCGCGTGGGGTAGTGCGCCAGTGGCTGATGAATAGTGTTAATTGTTTTTTGGTTTTTAGCCTATAAATACCCCCTCTTGGCTCTTGTATTCCTCACATCTTGCCATTATTTCTTTCTTACTTTTCTCTTCTCTTACCCTTTAAGTCTAACACCTCTTATGTTCTTAATCTTCTCTTCGATCGTCCATTCAAGAATACATCTCCGCAAGAGAGACACACAAGTACATAATCCTGACTTATGTGTTAGTAGTCGAGGGTCTTCTTTCTCAGACCCTTTCTATTAGAATTGCTTCTCAAGGTTAGGTTAGGGCTTAATTCGTATCAAACAACTTTTATTTAATTTAGTTGTAAGGGAAGTCTAATATGTTAGTGATCAAGCCTAGATCATTGGGGATCTAGTTGGGGTTTGGTAAGCTTCCAAGGGGAAGTTCTTAGTGGTCCTAGTTGATTTTAGTGATCCTATAAGAATTCCGAATCAAGGGTTCTTAGGGGTGGATTCCGAGGGCGGAATACCGTAGGGAGTAGCTCTTCTTAGTGAGCATCGATCTTAGTCATATTATGGAGCAAAGTTGTAATACGTTTTATAGTCCACTATAAGGATTATAATAGAGTGATAGTATATGTGTCGTGCATTCGCAACTAGATGTATGGATGGTATACTGTTTCGGGATGAGGGGTTTAGATCATTCGTAGGTCCAGTTATGAATCCATGAAACCTATACTATTCACTAGTATAATCCTTATGGTGGACTATAAATCGTATTACAACCTAACTCCACCAATATTCACAAAGATCGGTGCTCACAAAGAAGAGTTACTACATACGGTATTTCGCCCTCGGAATCCACCCCTAAGAACCCGTGATTCGAGTTAACCTCTAGGATCACAAAGAACGACTAGGACCACTAAGAACTTCCTCTTGGAAGTATAACCAAAACCCTAACTAGATCACCTAATGATCTTGGCTTGATCACACGGATACAAGACTTCCCTTACAAACAATTGAATGAATGATAAATTATTGAACCAAGTCCTAACCTAACCTAGAAACTCGATTATAATAGAAAGGGTATGAGAAAGAAGACCCTCGACTAATAACACACAAGTGTGGATTATGTACCTTTGTGTCTCACTTGCGGAGATGTGTTCTTTAATAGATGATAGAATAGAAGACTAAGAACACAAGAGGTGTTAGACTTAGAGGATAGGAGAAGAGAAACGTGAGAAAGAAAGAATGGCAAGAAGTGAGGAATACAAGAGCCAAGAGGGGGTATTTATAGGCCAAAAAACCAAGATGGTAAAATGCAATTCGCAAGTGGCGCGCTGGCCATGTGTCAGCGCGTGGCCAGCACGCCAGAATCCCGAATTCAATATTTTTGGGTTTTTGACTTTTTAACTACCCGCTTTTGTTAAACCCCAATTGTACTTCACGCTTTGACCTTTCTACTATTCTTACTCATGGTCAACCAACTCAAATAGCCATTTGATAAAAACATTTGTAAAGTAATTTAGAAGAATATTTGGGGATGTTTCTCCAATATAAAAGAGATAAAGAAGAAGTATTCGACAAAGGGTATGTTTGCGTATTCCTTACATGTAATTAGTTTAGTTGGAAACTAACCATGGTTAGGGTGATGAGTTGGCATAGTTAGGATAGAAAGGAATATGCCAAAAGAATATTCGATCCTTGGTGAGCAAGTGTGGATGTTGGAAGGATTGTTTGAAATTTAAATTCAAACAATTAGACATGTAGGTTAAAGAGAAGGATAAGATGAGTTGGCATGATGTGATGTTTTAGAGCATAAGGTTTGTAATTCAAATTTGAATTGTATTTCACCATATGGGAAAAAGGATAAGGATGGGTTGGAAGTGAGTTAGCAATTGGTTGGAGTGATGTGATAGTTTAGAGCCTAAGATCACATTCAAAATGAATGGTTGAGATGAGATGGTGAGATGGAAAAGAGTGTATGAGAAGATTGATGAAGTGTATAGGAGAAGTTTGGTGATATTGTGCTATTTGAATTAAAGTTTAAGAAAATAGGAGAAGTGTGTAGAGAAAGCTTTGAGTGTGTGTGTATGTAACTTGAATTCAAATGGAAGTGTGAGTAAGATGAAGAAGAGAATGAATAAAGAATATATATGTGGTTGGAGAATGTTTTGATGTGATGGAAAGGAGCCTATGTTGAAATGTTAAGGGGCAACAAGTATAATGGTGTAAGGGAATATTAGTTGTCATGTAAAGGATAAGCTTGGGAAGGTTTATGTGGGAAAGGTTTATTTTGGTAAAGTTGTGAAAAAGATAATAAGAAGAATATTTATCAAAGGATTGATTGGGTTTGATAATCACACTGTAATTAAGAGAGAAAAGAGTTGAGCAAATGTGATGATGGGAAGGTTTAGGAAAGGAATGTATAAAGTGTATGGAAGGTGTAATCATTTGTTGGGTAGAAGGGATTAACAAATGATTAAGATGATGTTTAGAAGAGAAGTGATTGTGTATAGTACATGTAAGGAATACATGTGTGAGTTTGTAAATCATTTATAAGTAAGGAGGTAAGAAAACTCAAAGTATGATTAACCTTCAATTACCACAAACTCAATTAGTCACTTGGACTTAATCCATGATAATCAGCAATGGATTTGATCACTTATCATCTTGATTCAAACAAGCTAAGTGCTTTGCATCTCAAGTAAAGCATATCCCATAATGGGATAGGAAACGTCTATGCAAAGTGGCCTTTGACTTGGTATGACCAATAAAGGAGTAAGACTAATTACGTGATTAGGAACTACGTAAATCCAGATTAAGGTCAAATGAATACTTTCGTTTGATGGTATGTTGAAAGTATGTTCATACTAGGTTTAGAAATAAGTTTCGGTCTTGGCTAGAGGCGTTTGATAAAAGATTTAAGTTGACATTTTGTTGAAAAATAGGAGGATTCGTTTTTGCTCCTCTCTAAGTCTAAACCTCATTTGGAGTGTTCCTGCTCAAGTATCTGGAAATATACCTTTTAAAGTTTTCCACATGTTTCAGGTAAGAGAAAATCCGACTAATCAAAATCCACAAAATTAGGACGAGACCCGGCGCGCTGACCCACACGCTAATGCGCCATCAGCGCGCCAGGAACATAGTTCCTGGTTTCTGGATTTTGGCTATCGTTTGTAAATGTAAGTGTTGTGAATGTTTATTTGAAATCATTAATACCTAAAGGAGATCCTAATCAATGTCAATGTCAACCGATGAACCAAAATTATGATCCTAATTTTTGTTATAATCCGATTTATTCCGGTTTTGACCAATATCAACCTCCGCAATTTTCCGTCACTCATCAACTTCCTCGGAGATCGATTAAGGATATTTGCTAGATATGGCAAAGCTAATTAAAGCTAATCGAACCCTTTTGAATAGCAATATTTTTCCTCATGAAGAAATGAGTATAAGAGTATTGTTGGCTAAGGAAAGAATTCTCAAATTAATTCAAGTTTAGGACGAAGAGCAAATTAAACCATGGAGTTTGCCGGAATTGCTATTTCAACTTTTTAGAGGTAGAGAGTAGAAGGTTGATATCTTTGTAGAGGTAGAGAGTAGATATCGTGACACGTGCTCCCCCTAGATCGTTGCTCCCCCTTGTTTCAAAGAGGGGATCCATGGGTTAAGAGCATTACCTTCGAGGTGTTCTTGGCTACAACTAACAACAGGCAAACACAAAACACCACAAGCAACAAACATATACGCATGTTCTAGTCCAACATGGGTTAGCTTACCATTTGGATAGTTGCAAACATGGATTAGTACAAATGTAATCACATGCATAACATCATCATGTAGATATTCATAGGACAAATATATCAATCATGCATCAATATATTACGTACTCATATAAGCATAATACATATTCAAGTTACAACACATAGTTTCACATACAAGCACTTTAAGAGTGAAAAGAGAGACCTAGATGTTCAAGGGGAGATTTGATAGATATCTAATTACTTTTAAGTCCGTGTGTGCCTAGTCTTAATTCGTGATTCCTGCTCAAAATCCTACTAGGATATGAATGCAAGTTTGAGTGCATTATGTTTAGAATTTGTGTGCAATGTTTGCACCAACAATGTGAGCATAATTTTTCACTCATATATAATCCTAAGTTAGGTTGTGGATTCTTATTTGTAACGCAATCCTAATTACATCCAAAGATGAGTAGGCATATTACATATGTATATACTAATCAAGCACACTCAACATCTTAATTATGCCAATCATACGAAAGTCCTGAGCATAAGTTACTACTTAATGGCAAGTTATGGCATGAATGGATCCCTAAGTAAGTAATTGACATCGTGTATTACTCTCCTCTAGATAAATACATCCTCTTAAAGTTAACATCTAAGTGATGTAAAGTGTGACCTCAAAACTACAACACATCCTTTATCTTAGGAAATAAATTACGCATAATCATTTCCATGCCTTTCACGTGAACCTTAAGTGCATAAATTAAGCTAAAAGAGCTTAATATCATCCAAAGCAAGCACAATCTAAAATGCCTAGATTATTAAAAAGCAAGCACCATACATATTTCCTTCAGTGACCTCATTTTGAATAATATTTTTCCTAACTTTTGAAGATTCTTGTCTAACAAACGAACATAAGTAGGTAATATACAAAGGATTAACATGTTAGAATTAAGCATGAAATTAACTACCATCATAGCAAGTAAGCATGTAAGCAAATAACATGGTAGGTAAGCATATAAGCAAATAGTATCAAGACATATTTTTCATGCAAGCATACTTTTCATATCATCACTTAATAACACTGGCAAGTAAGCATATAACCACATAGCATTTAGCCTATCATTAGTTAATCATTGCAACAAGTAAGCGTAGCGTCCTAGTATTTTCAATTTATGACAAACTAACTTATTCATGAAAACTATTAATCGCTAAGCATATCATTTCAATCATATGTAGCAAAAGTCACATAATCATATACAAATACAAATAATCACAAGTAGGCATATAATTATCTATCAGAAAAATCATTCAAATATGTCATGCAACCATATATCTGAAAGCTAGGATGATATTCTTGAAAGTTTGGTAAGTTAATGCTTGTGATATTCCTTTTAGATGTTTAATTGTTGGTGTTTTTAGTTAGAATTGGACGATCAAGTAACACAAGTTAGTTTCTATAATTATGCATGCACGTACCATGATTTGTCGAGCCATGCATGATACTTCCAATTATAGTTGGTTGTAATACGGTATATAGTACACTATAAGGATTATACTAGGAATAGTATAGGTGTCGTGGATTCGCAACTGGACGTAAGGAAGGACTAAACTCCCCTTCCCAAACCAGTATATATCATGGTCTCTCTCTCTCTTTCTCTATCTTCATCTACTTATTGTTTCTTTGCTAAGTAGATCATCACACCACTCGGTTCTTTCGAGACTTGAAGTTTTTTAAACTTCGAAGAAGTCAAGAAAACCGTATTCACCCCCCTCTACGGTTCTAAAATTTGTATCAAATTGTTTTACTTAAGTTTTTAAGCGTTAAAGCCTTCCCGAGAATTCATTTTAAGTTGAAAACTTCTTTTTTTAAAATTCGAAATCCTAACTCTGATTTTTGAAAAAGTTGAGTAAAGATCCATGGCTCAAGAGAACTATGTTGAGAGATGCTCTATGCAAAGACCACCTTTTCTAGAAGCTAACGAGTTTTTCTTTTGGAAAGCCCGCTTTAAGACTTACATTAAGTCTAAAGATATTGACTTATGACAAGTCATTCAAAATGCCGATTCCTACTTCGAAGTAGAAGACTCGGAGACGAAGATGATGAAGTAAACGCCATATGAACTTCTTAAGGAAAATCAAAGGAAGCAGCTTGGCAAGAATAATGAAGCCAAGATGACTCTTTACAATGCATTACCCCGTAAAGAGTATGAAAGAGTTTTTATGTGTAAAATCGCCAAGGATATTTGGCATACACTAATCATCACCTAACAAGGCAATTCACAAGTTAAGAATTGCAAGAGAAAATGTTAGTATTGTACATCCCTTGCATTTGTTACAATTGATTGGGATATTGAAATGGGATACAATTTCCCATATGTACAAAGCCTTGATTTTGTTGGTTGTTCTAATTCATAGGATAGAAATTTTGATGAATTGGTTGTCTAGAGTTTCTCCTAGATTGAGGTGTGTGGTATTTTGGTTGAGAAGAAATGTTTCTCCTAGGTGGAGGTGTTTTCGATCTAGACTCGGTTTTGACATAACCTATACCGCTTTTGAGTAATGGTTTTTGTTGGTAGAAATATTACGATATTTAATCTATACATTATCTTCATGTTTTGGTGATGACAAACATGTAACTTATAACACATAACGTAAAGTGCTTAAGCTACATGTGATCACAAATCATCAATGCATTCATACGACAACATCTCTCGACATCTCAAGCCTGCTTCAACTAAGTTTTCACACGACGTAAATCACTTAAGGTATGAATATATAAATGCTTAATTCATTTTATGATCAAAGAAATTTTTATTCAACCTCACATTTTTTATAAAAATATCACAAACATTTTTATAACTTTTACAAAACATTTTTAGATTTAAAAGAAATATTTTATTCAAAATAAATATTTTGAATTCAAAATTTCTACCTAAAAATAGCTAGAAATGTTCTAGAAAACACCTCCCCTAGAAAAGACAAAAAAGGGAGCGTCTGGGCTGGGCGGCCCCCTTAATTATAAGGGCGGCCCCTTAATAATTAAGGGGACCGCCCAGATAAAAAGCAAGCTTAGTTTGCCTATAAATTCTGGACTATTCCCCACTATTTTTCCAACCTTTTGCACCTTTTCTTTCTATCCCAAATCAGTTTATACATCTCACACATATTCTAAAAGCCCTTTGATCATGTAATCATAAGCATTTGTTTCCAAGTAATTCAAGCTTATGCCTCCAAGTGCAAGAGAAGAACTCTCGTTATTATCATGATATGAAGTTATGTAGTTTAGTTAGTGCATTCGTGACATGTCTTACATTCCCAATATATAGATCGAGTCCATGTATTCCAAACTTGTGTAATAGTTAGATCATGGTGATCATGGTGTGTATAGTTGTTAGATTTTGGTGATCATAAGAAGTATAGTTAGATCGGGGTGATCTTATTAAGTAGTGTTAGATTGGTGTGATCGTAGTAGTGTCTAGGTGAAGTAAAGTTGTGAATCATAGTGAAGAAGTTATGAATCGTAGTAAAGAAGTAGTGAAGTGAAGTGAAGTTATGAAGTAAAGTGAAGTTGTGTAGTGAAGAGAAGTTGTGAATTGTTGTGAAGTAGTGTGGTTAGTTGTGATAGATTGGTTCTAGCTAGATTAGAACTCGACATTTGGCTTAGTGTCGGAAATCGGTGTAAGCTTAATTATGTTTGATTTTCTCTGCCTAAAGGGAGCTTGTTGACTAGTGAAGTAACTCTCGAGTTGGGTACTCGGGGAGTGGAGTAGGGCGAAGAGGTGCTTCATGACCAACCATTATAAATCATCGCGTTCGGTTTGCATTTCCTTTTACCTTTCGCTTTACATTTTTATTTACGTTATTGCTTTACATTTATACTTGCATCATATCTATATGTGTGTGAATGGTTGCTTATATTGTTTGGATGATAATTGTGCCATAGATATAAGTTAATATTATGATTATGCTATAGTGAATATAAATGTTGTATACACACTTTTCACATTGCGTCTAACTTGATCGGCAATTTGATACGAAACATTTTAAATTTTTAAATGGAAACGTATTCACCCCCCTCTATGATTTCCACAATTGGTATTCTACGATTTCCATAATTGGTATCAGAGCCACGTCGCTCTAATTTTCAAAACAAATGGTTTTAAAAATTGAGTACGATCCATGTATCAAATTACCCATGAAGGGGGATTAAATATGAAAAGTGTTTTGTTGCTTAACTTGTATTAGTTTTGTTGTTAAATACACTAATTATACTAGCTCGAGGTAAAAAATGATGCTTAAAATAAGTGTTATATGTTCGGTATCAAGTTTAGAAAGTTGTACACCTTTTTGCAAAGTCAATAAATAATTTTGTACAAAAAATGGCAAATCTGAGTAACAGATGGCCGCCCCCTTAAAGTGTATAGCCGGCCCCCTTAATTCCTGGCCGGCCCCCTTATATTTAAGAGGACCACCTGTCTGATTCGGCATTTTTTCAAAAACTTTAAAAATTCATATAAAATCAACCGTAAGTCTATAGAAGTCGTGCCACCCACCATTTCAAAGATAATTGAGTCTACTTTCATTTAAAATTACTTCCAAGTATTTATTTCAAACTTAAGTTAGTCAGAAAGGCAAAATACTACTTATTGTCTAAAACGTTAAGTCTCGTTTTAACGTAATACTTATATTTTATCTTTTCCTTTCGAGTCGGACATTTCTAGTCGGTATGTCTTTGAAAAATGGTGTAATTAAGCTTTTAAAAATATTTAAATTGGTTAATTTTTGAAATGGGGAGGAAACTAATTTGTTTTCAAATAAAACTAAGCTATGTATACATTGTTGTATCTAATACACAAAATGACGACAAACATTTTATGTGTTATGCTATATGATTATGTGCATTTCTTTATGTCGTAAGTTTGTTAGTAGAAATTATTAAATGATCGTTGCTATTTGTAATTAAGCTAATTGAATGTCTAAGCACATGTGCTATGTACACTATTTGTTTGTAGCTAGTTTTTCGGATTATGCATAACTAAAACTTATGCTAGATTTCTTGCATTAAGATTACGAAATTATTCTTGCATTACATATAGGCATAGATCATTTAATTTACAAATGTTACATAAATATTTTTTAAATCTTTTCGAGTATGAAAGTATACTTAGGAATAAGAGTTTAATAACTTGTCAAGTATATTATTAAATGTGTTAAAACTAGTCACCAAAATATTTTTAACGATTTAATCTGTTTTCAACAACACGTTTAAATATTTTCAACAACTTGCTTTGTTTGACCTTGGGTTGGTTAAACAAAAGAAAAGATTGTATTAATACATTAGTAACTAAGAAAAAAATGCTTGTGCTTGCATGGTTCTTACATACACACATAATTATATTTTTTTAACATATAGTATTTTACAAAATATGTGTGTTGTATAAAAATGGTTAGAAAACTCATTTATATTCATAAAATATCAAAAACTATGTATATTATACATAACAACAAATTGTTTTTCGCACAAGTACTATATTTACGAACATCTTAGAATAGATAATTTTTACTTATCATTATTCATCAACCTCACTTTACAACTAATCTTGGGATTAATGGAACACACTATTTAAATATTTATCTATTTTCTTTTAAATGAATGTTCGTGAGGGTCAAGAAAGATTTCGAGAATATATTAATTCATTATTCAAATTATGGTTGATATCTTTATTGAATCTAATTGACAAGTTTTTGTATATGGACATGAAATTGGATTCTTATTTGTTTAGTTTCAAGATTATATCAAAATATAACAAGATTTAATCTTGGTTTTGCTAACTCATCACACTTGATAGATATAGAAAATATATCATCCTTTTCTAGATGAAAAGGTATATGACTTAGGATCATAACTCACACTTGTATGATGATGCGATATTGAGTCTACTTGTCCAATGGTTGTGTTACAAATATTATACTAATATGTTTAATACATGCATAAAATACACAATCAATTAGCATGCGTCTTGGATTGTTTCGTCCGAATATTTTCAAGCATATACTATTGTAATGCAATGGTATATATGTATTTCCCAAAACAAACTCGAGCAAACTCAACAAACATATGTAAACTTTGCTCATACAACATAATGAACAACTAAAGCTAAAATTCACTTTTAACCAAATTCTCAAATACGAATAATATTCTTGTTTATTCACCTAGGATAACATGATGTTTAGGAAACATTATGTTTAATGATTTTATAGATCTTATCGTATTAAACGATAGATAAAAGGGATAATTATATTATCCATGCATTTTATTTTCTTTCGTAGCTATTAATGGTTGTGTTACAAGAAAATACACTACATATAATTTTAAAAATATAAGTTATTAGAATTGAAAAATAACCTATCAAAATATGTGTCAATGCATAAACAAGTAAAAATACATTTATTCAGATACTTATTTAATTATAATATACAACATTGATAAGAATAATAATTTTAGAAAAGCATATTTGTTTAAAAAAAATAAAATATGTCTCTTTTTAACTATTTATCATTAAAGAATCACAAACCCAATTAAAATAAATAATATTGATGAGATTCATTTCACATAATAAGAAATGGAGAATTCTTAAAACACTCTCAATATAACATATTTGTCATTGTCACATTAAGCACCATCTATTGGCTTTTGAAAAACCAAACACGTTAAATATCACATGTGACAACTACACATGTAAGATGACTAAATATAAGACATCCATTAAATCAAGCAATATGTAATCAAAACCAAGCAACCTATAGATCTTAACAAAAGATTAAAACATCTTGCTTATGCTTATCTTAGAATTTCACACATCTTGATTAGGATTATGCGAACCGGAATTAAAGTATGTTAGTTGAGTCATGCCCTCTATGAAAAGATAATACAAATTTTATCTTTGCTACACTTCATTAGGAAAATATAAGAATTCTATTTTGTCTAACATGAGAATGACTACTGGAGAATCTATTGCACTAAAAATTCAATTTGACCTAACGGTTGAATTGCTTCTAAGAGTAAAGTTGGGTTCGGTGTATAACCCGTAAAAATGGTCGTGTTTAGCCTGAATTGAGCACCACTAGTGATAGTCTCATATTCATTCTCTAATTTGATTAAATGGCTCTTCCTAAATATGCCTAATGATAGTCTACATCGATAGACTTTGTATCTCATTAGGAGTACACACTAAGCACATACAAATAAGCCTTTTCCTTAGTCAATCTAGACACAATGCACCTCGCATATGTGCTTTAATGTTTCAAGATGATTACTTGTTCCCATGTAATGCAATTATATGTTTTCATGATCTTGATGCTAAATGTTTAATTGCTTAAATATTAAATGCATGTCCACTATAAAACATTTGTTTTCTTCTAGCAATTTAGATAAAATATTTCTTAGTTTATCTAAATGACACATGCTCTAATGCTAAATGCTAACATGTTTTACATGAAAATATTACATTTAAAATTATCATGTTTTGTATGCGTCATTTTACATGACTTACGTGTTAATTGTACACCTACACTATATTAACTTAATATATGACAATTAACGTTTAAATGCCATAGAGTCTTACACATTAATCTCGTTGATTATTGTGTCGATGCATGCTTAGATAAACTTATATGCCTATATATATGTCTTATGCATCTAGGTATATATTTTCTCACACTAGAATATTTTTCTTCGCGTCCGTGTCACAAATCTAAAAAGTCAAAAGAGTCGTAAAATGGTCTTATATCTCCTAGAGTCTTCACCTACACATTCCCTTAATCATCATCTCGCCTTCTTCCAAATAATCCACTCCTTCGTCAATGAAAAGTTAGATACATATCTCACACTCATCCAAGTAGGTTTGACAACCTAAATATTTCATCCGAAATATTCAAGTATCTTTAACTTGCGATCGCAAACGTTAAAGGTCATATCCGAAAATTCATATTCAAGCCTTTTAACAACGTAAGTTAAAATGCTCTTCCTAAAGCTAAAAGCTTACATCAACCCTCGTGTGACAAAGGTCTTACGAGTTTCTACATAAGTGCTTCGTCGCCTCTTTAACATACACACCTTAAGCCTAAGTACTTTCACTTCCGTTAGTCCGTTCCACCCCCTTAGGAATGTCACGATGATTTATCATCATGCTCACCTCATACACAATAAGGATCGAACATTATCCATCGATCTTAGGATAGAAAACTCATCATAATTCGTTGTCATTTCCTTTGCGACAATGTACAAAAGGAAATATCTTCATTGAAAAAGTTTCTTCGGAAGACAACATCGCCGGCATCCTCACCAAACCACGCAAACATGAACCTTTTTAAGTCTAGGTCTAGGAATGATGAAACAAATCTCATAAACGTGTCATTCTCATTTTAATAGTCTTGCTACTATTAAATACATTCCGATAAATCTCGACAACTTAACCATTTATCGAAATGTTAAGCATTTTTAATTCGCAAAATGCAAATTAAAATGTCACTCATTGTTCATGTCTAAGTCGTTTTACAAAAACCTTAATCATGCCTCTATTATTATATAGATGGTTAATATCTTCCGTCCACATTTCCGCTACCACCTTTAAGACAACCTCGTACCTCGTCGTGTGATTGTTCTATGAACATTCGCAATACTCGAGAAGAGCTACATAACTTCATGGATGAAGTTCATCGTATGCTAACCATCATCCGTCATGACATTGTCAAGCTCATCGCTTCCGTCTTTATTTTTCTTCATTTATTCTTTTTATTCCACAATTTATGTCCGGATGAGCACGAATTAAAAGGGAAGGGAAAACACACCTGTTCACATATATCCTTTAACCAAATACTCTCAAGAACTCACATATGTGATTCTTATTCACTAGAAACCAACAATGTAAAACCGAGTCATCCTTACCACTACCAATCTCGAGTCATCCACCTAGTCATCTTCACAAGAAGATTCACCATGTAACCATTCCCCACAAGTGAATTTCACAATGAAATGCGTCTCATCTTCATTTCCCGACACTCATAAGCATGTGTGCCTATGTTGTCAAAAGTTAAGTGAATTTCATAATGAAATGCGTCTCATCCTCATATCCTGAAACTCATAAGCATGTGTGCCTATGTTGTCAAAAGTCAAGTGAATTTCATAATGAAATGCGTCACATCCTTATATCCTCACACTCATAAGCATTTGTGCCTATGCTGTCAAAACTAAAGTGAATTTCGTAATGAAATGCGTCTTATCATCCAATCATTTCCACTTTCTAGAAAGTGAAGAACACAAAGAAGATATTCAATCTTCAAGTATTGTTGAGTCATCACACTGTCGTGTCTTTCATTTTTATTTCACCATAAAAGAACTACTACCTCTTTTTACATTTCCACCTTTGTTCGTCAACATTAACAATCAACAAAACACCCATCAAACCTATAGTCAACACATTCCCCTTCCATTCACGTTCATCCTTCTTCGTTTATGTTTCCTTAACAAATCATCCTTATCATCAACATCTAGTTTGACCTAAAGTCTTACAATGATGTTTATCCTTAAACACCCCAAACATGAAAAGCATACATAATGCTTAACAAAGAAACCTTGAGGATTTATGAATCTCTCAATACAACCCTTAGTTTATTCAAATCCACATCATCATCTTAGTTAGATGATGATACCATAAGGAATGTGTTGATCAAAATACGTTAATACTCCTTATCTAAATGAAATCTTGGAAGAAGTCATTCTCATAAAAATAGTGTGTCAATCAATAAACGAATTTTATTCTTGTTTATTAAAGTCGATATTATACCAAAGGGTGTTGGTCAAGTCTTAAGCATGTGTCGGTCGAACCTTATCATTGGTTCCTAAACATTCTCATGTCTTAAGTATACGTCGTGTGTCAAACATGTAATTTATAACACATAACATAAAGTGCTTAAGTTACTCGTGATCACAAATCATCAATGCATTTATATGAAAACACCTCTCGACGTCTCAAGTTTGCTTCTACGAAGTTTGCACCCGAAGTAAATCACTTAAGGTATGAATAAATAAATGCATAATGCATTTCATGATCAAAAGAATTTTTATTCAACCTTACATTTTTTATAAAAATGTCACAAACATTTTTATATCTTTTACAAAATATTTTTAGATTTAAAACAAATGTTTTATTCAAATAAATATTTTGAATTCAAATTTCTACCTAAAAACGGCTAAAAATGTTTGAGGAAAACAAGAAAAAACATCCCCCCTTTAGGGGGGGGGGGGGTTGGGATATAAACACAAAAAGGAGGTCTAAGGCTGGCGGCCCCTTAAGTATTAAGGGCGTCCTTATTTATTTAAGGGGGACCCCCGACACCCTGATTAAGGGGACCGGCCAGACAGAAAACCTCCATAGTTTGCTTATAAATACTAGACTATTCCTCACTGATTTTCTAACCTTTTGCACCTTTTTCTTTTTGTCCCAAATCAGTTTATACATCTCACACATATTCTAAAAACCTTTGATCATGTAATCATAAGCATTTGTTTCCAAGTGATTCAAGCTTATTCTTCCAAGTGCAAGAGAAGAACTCTCGTTATCAACAAGATACGAAGTTATGTAGTTTAGTTAGCGCATTCATGACATGTCTTACATTCGCAATGTATAGATCGAGTCTATGTATTCCAAACTTGTGTAATAGTTAGATCATGGTGATCATGGTATGTATAGTTGTTAGATCATGGTGATCATAAGAAGTATAGTTAGATCGGGGTGATCTTAGTAAGTAGTGTTAGATTGGTGTGATAGTAGTGTGTCTAAGTGAAGTTGTGAAGTGAAGTGAAGTCGTGAAGTGAAGTGAAGTCGTGAAGTGAAGTGACATTGTGTGGTGAAGAGAAGTTATGAATTGTTGTGAAGTAGTGTGGTTAGTTGTGATAGATTGGTTCTAGCTAGGATTAGAACTCGACATTTGGCTTAGTTATGTTCGGTTTTCTCCACCTAAAGGGAGCTTGTTGACTAGTGAAGTAACTCTCGAGTTGGGTACCCGGGGAGTGGAGTAGGGCGAAGATGTGCTTCGTGACCGAACCACTATAAATCATCGCGTCTGGTTTGTACTTTCTTTTACTTTTAGCTTTACATCTTTATTTGCTTATCGCCTTACATTTATATTTGTATTAGATCTATATGTGTGTTGATTGTTGCTTATATTATTTGGATGATGATTGTGTCATAGATAGAAGTTAACATTGTGATTGTACTTATATTGCTACGACATGTTCTAGTGGATATAGATGTATTATCCACACTTATCATATTGCATCTAACTTGATGGATAATTTGATATAAAATATTTTAAGTTTTTAAATGGAAACGTATTCACCCCTTCTATGATTTTGTCAATTGGTATTCTATGATTTTCACAATTGGTATTAGGAGCCATGTCGCTCTAATTTTCAAAACAAATGGTTTTAAAAATTGAGTATGATCCATGTATCAAATTACCCATGAAGGGGGATTAAATATGAAAAGTGTTTTGTTGCTTAACTTGTATTAGTTTTGTTGTTAAATACACTAATTATACTAGCTCGAGGTAAAAAATGATGCTTAAAATAAGTGTTATATGTTCGGTATCAAGTTCAGAAAGTTGTACACCTTTTTGCAAAGTCAGTAAACAATTTTGTACAAAAAATGGCAAATCTGAGTGTCAGATGGCCGGCCCCCTTAAAGTGTATGGCCGGCCCCCTTAATTCCTGGCCGGCCCCCTTATATTTAAGGGGACCACCTGTCTGATTCGGCAGTTTTTCAGAAACTTTGAAAATTCATATAAAATCAACCGTAAGTCCGTAGAAGTCGTGCCACCCGCCATTTCGAAGATAATTGAGTCTACTTTCATATAAAAATACTTCCAAGTATTTATTTCAAACTTAAGTTAGTCAGAAAGGCAAAATACTACTTATTGTCCAAAACGTTGAGTCTCGTTTTAACGTAATACTTGTATTTTATCTTTTCCTTTCGAGTCGGACATTTCTAGTCGGTATATCTTTGAAAAATGGTGTAATTAACTTTTCAAAAATATTAAAATTGGTTAATTTTTGAAATGGGGAGGAAACTAATTCGTTTTCAAACAAAACCGAGCTAAGTATACATTGTTGTATCTAATACACAAAACGACGACAAGCATTTTATGTGTTATGCTATATGATTATGTGCATTTCTTTATGTCTTAAGTTTGTTAGTAGAAATTATTAAATGATCGTTGCTATTTGTAATTAAGCTAATTGAATGTCTAAGCACATGTGCCATGTACACTATTTGTTTGTAGCTAGTTTTTCGGATTATGCATAACTAGAACTTATGCTAGATTTCTTGCATTAAGATTGCGAAATTGTTCTTGCATTACATATAGGCATAGATCATTTAATTTACAAATGTTACATAAACATCTTGTAAATCTTTTCGAGTATGGGAATATACTTAGGAATAAGAGTTCAATAACTTGTCAAGTATATTATTAAATGTGTTAAAACTAGTCACCTAAATATTTCTAACGATTTAATCTATTTTCAACAACACGTTTAAATATTTTTAACAACTTGCTTTGTTTGACCTTGGGTTGGTTAAACAAAAGAAAAGATTGTATTAATACTTTAGTAACTAAGAAAAAGAAAATGCTTGTGCTTGCATGGTTCTAACATACACACATAATTATATTTATTTTAACATATAGTATTTTACAAAAGATGTGTGTTGTATAAAAATGGTTAGAAAACTCATTTATATACTCATAAAATGTCAAAAACTATGTATATTATACATAACAACAAATAATTTTTCGCACAAGTAAAATTTACGACAATCTTGGAATAAGAAATTAACTTATCATTATTCATCAACCTCACCTTACAACTAATCTTGGGATTAATGGAACACACTATTTAAATATTTATCTATTTCCTTTTAAATGAGTGTTCGTGAGGGTCAAGAAAGATTTCGAGAATATATCAATTCATTATTCAAATTATGATTGATATCATTATTGAATCTAATTGACAAGTTTTCGTGTATGGACATGAAATCGGATTCTTATTTGTTTAGTTTCAAGATTATATCAAAATATAACAAAAGATATCATCTTGGATCTACATAACTCAATCACACTTGATTGATATGAAAATAATTACATCATTTTCTAGATGAAAAGAATATGCATCGGATCATAACTCACACTTGTGTTGATGATGCCATATTGAGTCTACTTGTCCAATGGTTGTGTTCCAAATATTATACTAATACGTTTAATACATGCATAAAATACACAATGAATTAGGATTGACGACTTGGAAGTTTCATCCGAAATATTTGTTGATCCCTTTTGAACAGATCTTACTTAGCTTGTTAAAGCTTAGTTGTGTTGGATAGATCCAAGACAACTATAATAGAAACTAAGATTGTGAATACTACAAACTATGCGGAATCTAGCTTGTAATACTAAGAAGAATAATGAAACAGTAAAACAAGATCTTGCTAAACTTTCAATATATTAAACACAATCAAAGTTACAGAATAACATTGAAACTATGAATACTAACTATATTTGCTATGAAAACTATATAAAAACTTCATATCTAGATCTATGTCGTAGGGTTCCTTTTATACACCAAGGAAACCCTAATGGGCTTACAAAACGCGTTACGTGATCATGCATATCTATTCCTAATATATCTCATGCATATCACATAATCAGTACTAACTATTTTTAACTAACTATTTTAACTAACAGTACTAATAAACTGACAGTACTAATATTTTGTACTGGCAGTACTAACTATAACACTAGCAATACTAACTTAGCTTGGCAGTACTAAGTCTTCTCATGGCAGTACTAAGTTGAACCATCAGTGGAAACTTACAGAAGCCCTTAATTCCTAACAATCCTCCCCTAAACTTGTGATTTACCTTCAAATCATTAAGTTTCTGAATTAAGCTTTCTGTGTTGAGAGGATGCTTCTAAACACTTTACTGTCTTGGTCTGTTTGCTAGTATGACAATTTTCATTAAAAGCTCATCTGCCATCTCTGAATATTGATCCACTTGCAGCTTGTTACACAACATCAAAGTCAGAACCCCTCTTGTCAGTCGATAATCTTTCTCAACCAACATGAAGATATCATGTCCTCTGTCTGTAGATACATGGTGAACACCACATGTATCATATAACCTCCATGTCAATGGATCATGCATATATCTCTGAAGCTTCCATAAAATATCATCAGTATCAGGTTCAAATAACGTCTTCAATTCAACCCATATTGTTCTTTCTTTGTCATATAAATCTTTCTTTAACCAAACTCCATAGCTTATCCAGGTCATCTCTATCAATTTTGTTTAACATATCATCAAAAGACTGATAAGCTTCTGTATGGTTTCCAACTCTGATAATTCTCCAATATCTTCTTGTGTTTTCAGAGTAGATTTCCCAGTCAATTATTGGATATTTAACCTGTAAGGCTTCAACATAGACTTCTTCCACTGGAATTACCATCATTATTTGTTGTAAATCCTCTTGTGATAATTCTGTTTCTTTTTCTTCTGGTTGTTCTTGAACTGACCCTGAAGCTTCATTAGTCTTTTGCTTCTTAGAACCTTCATGATCCAATTCTACTTCTGTAACCCTTTTAGAACATCCAGTTGTTAATTCAGGAACTGTTTTGTCACCTTCCCTCTCTATTGGATGAAAATTTTGTACCCTTTTCATTGTTGTTTCAAACAAAGCCTTGAGCTCATCAAAAGAAAGTCTCTTCAAATTGCTGCAGAGTGTGACTTCCTATATGCTTGATATAGTTAGCCATATAAGTTCTCTGTTGAGCTTGTGTGAGTGGATTGTTCCTCCTTTCTTCATCTCTTTGTTGGGCAAAATATTTCTTTCTCTGCTTGATAAGTTTTGCAAGCAGTCTTGCTTTTTCAGCTTCAGATTATTTTTCTCTTTCTTATGCTTGTATCCTTTGTGCTAGCTCTTCATCAGCTTCAATTGTAGCTTGTATATCTTCCTATTCTTCAACATTGAAAGAGCTAGCTTCTTCATTCACTTTAGCAATCCTCTGTCTATATGCTGCATCAAACTCTTCTTGTAGCTTTAGAGCTACTTCTTCATCCCTGCTAATTTGAATCTACTATCTCTGTTTCATCTTCTTTTGAGACTTAGACTCTTGCAAAATAGCTTTACCCTTATCCTTTGTTGCAACTGATGAAGGAGTAATGGCTTCTTAAACCATACCAGCAGTACTAACTGGCATTGATGCACCAGCAGTACTAACTGGTTCTTGAGTAGTACTAATTTCACCACTGCCAGTATTAACTTCCCTCCTTCTTCTAGTATAAGATTGAACATTTAGAACTTCCTTTCTTTTTCTAGCTGCATCTGTAAGAACATTAGCTGCACTAAGAACTCTCAAGTGATCTTCAGGTTGATCTTGTTGAGTATGTGCCTCCCCTTGAGCACCGACCTTTGTAGGAGTAACCTGATCCTCAGCATTAATTTGAACCAAAGTAATTCCTATATCTTGATCAATTTCTTCAATCATACTCCTCCCTTGTTAGGAAGGATCCTCTAACTCTTCTTCATCATCAAATATAACCACTTTTGACCTTCTTCTAGCTTGACTTGTCTTGAAAATCTTCTCTAATTTCTTTACCTTCTTGATAAGTCAAGTAAAAGCATCACCATAGACTTTCTTTATTCAACTCAAGTCTATCTCTAAAGCTGCACATTTATCTGACAATTTTATGACAAAATCCATCAATTCATTTTGTTGCATTCTGCCCTCATCACTTCCAAGTGTGATCTCTTAGGAGAGGTGAATCATGGGGCATGGACGAGGTCTTATTAATGCTACCACTGCCCTGTCCTATATCTAAGCTAGTAACAGTAGTAGCAGCCCCTCCATATCTGACATCTACATGTGTAGATGCAATCTCATTTGCTACATTGGTGTGAGGAGGAGAACTGAGCTGAGGAACTTTAGTTTCCTATCTGATAGGACTCCTAAGTGTTGGTGAAATATGTGGTGGTGAGGTTGATGGAGCATCTGTGGGTGTGTGATGTGTAACACCCCTATTTTTACAATATAGCAGCGGAAGCTAATCTGGGGTATTACTTCATGGAAACAACAATCATAAACATAGAAAACGACCCAAAAGAGAAGTTTGTTCAAAAGATACGTTATGTTTCATTTCAAATCAAAGTTTTACAAAGGCAAGTCCCAAAATTTAGAAACATAAAATGTGAATGATAACAAGTTTTAGCCATCTTCATGTTTATACCACTCCATGCTATAAGTTGCTCAATTACCTGAGATAAACATGCATAAAAAGGGTCAACACAAAGGTTGAGTGAAATTTATAGGTTTGAAATGTAATAGTTGAATACAAGTTATA
>BQNB010079875.1:0-25963 GCA_026074375.1 Tanacetum coccineum | reverse complement strand
AACTTTCATTTTTCACATGATTTTGAGAAGCAAACGTTTTGGAAGAATGTTGTTTCTTCAAATACTTCTTATCTTTTTGCAAAGAATAAGTAGTAAATTGAGAAACCTTCTTCGAAATTGGTTTTGAAGATTTACCTGTTTAAATCTTTTCCGAAACATTCACTTTTGGAATTGATTTTGTGAAAACTTGAGATCTAACCTGTCCGTTTTATAGAATCAAACAATCTTTTGTAATGCATTTTCAAATCATTATTCTCTTTTTTAAGTTTTTCACAAGAAGTTTCATATTTCTCTTTCAACACATTATATGATGTTCTCAAATCATTATTTTCCTTTTGCAATGAAGTGTAATTTTGAGATGCCAACTGTGAATTTAGTAAAGCATTTTGTTTTTCAAGATTTACAAAATACGTTTCAAATTTATCAGTTCTTTTTGAAAGCTCTGTTTTGACATCATCAAAATCTTTGACTCGTTGTGCTAAAACCTTTTCCAACTTTGAAATCTCAGTCTTAAACGCCTTTTTCTCTTCATCAAAACATTTCACTTTATCCCCCATTTCCTTTACAAGTTTCAAATTCTTAGTCTCAAACGTTGAACTTGTAATGGAAATTTTTAAAACGTTTGATTCATATTCTTTCTCGATCATTTCAAACATTTTCTCAAGAGAAGTATCATGTTTTAAAAACATAAACTTGGTTACAAGTCTTTGTTTTAAAACATCATTTGAAGCCAACAAATTATTATACTCTTTTTGCACCAAAGAAGACACTTTTTCAAAAAATTCATTTTTAGCCAGAAACATTCGTTTGTCTTCTTTAAAAAGATTGATTTGTTTTTTCATCTCTTGATCTAAAATCTTAAGTTTCTCCAAAAGTTCTGAAACTTGAGATTTCATTTGATTGATCTTTTCTAACAACTCAGATTCTTTGACACCGTAAACCTTTTCAAGATTAATCAACTCAGTTTCTTTTGATTTTAGAACTTTATTTTTAGTTTGCAAACTTTTATTTCAACGTTTAAGCTCTCAATTTCTTTTAAAGCACAATATTTATCATCTGAAAATCATACAACCAAATCAGTAGTTTCTTTTAATTGTGTTTGAAAACTCAAAATCAAATCTTTTCTGAGTTATCTTGTGTGTCATGAACTATTTCTAAATCAAACTCAGATTTTACCTCATAAAATGACTCAAATTGTTCTTCCAACAATCGCATTTTCTCACACAGAGCAGAAATCAATTCATCTCTTTCTCTCAAAGTCGCTTCTGCAAGTGCACGCGCCTTACATAGCTCTTCAACCGATAAATTCAAATTTTCATTTACACTCTTAAGATTTTGACACATTGTACAATCAACAACTTTGGACTTAAGATGCTCATTTTCAAAATCCTTTTTACGCAAACACTCTTCTAGCTCTGAAATTTTCGTTTGTTTAATCTTAACAGTGTTTTTCTCCTCGGCTAATTGATCACTCATCGTGTCAATTAAATCCTCGTGTTCTTTAATCTTTTTAGTATATTGTCTGTCATTATCATAAAGCGAAGAAAAAATGATGATATATTTTTCGTTTTCTTTCTCCAGTTTTACACACTTTGCTTTATACGATTTGAGACTCAACTTATCCCAACTATTCATATACATGATGAACAAAACTGATACACTCGCTCAATTAACTCTAACTCACCCAACTTGATTCTAAAATCTCACAAAAAAATCAATGAACAACCCGATATACGCGCTCAAATAATCACGATAAACTAATATCCAGCGAACAAAAATTATTTAAGCTAATTGAAACCATATTATCTATTCGCAATCAAACTCGTATTTCAAAATTTTGACCACAAAATTATGTCACACATAATCCTAAAAAAATATATCACAATTTCAACCAACTATACTAAACTTAATGAATTAAATGAAATTATTGTACAATTCAGCCCAATATTCGGAATATCATAAAGCTCAAACAAATATTTCAATTCACTTTTTATAATTTTCGGTTTTAAAATACAGGCCCAAAAATAAAATGGTTAAAATTCAGCCCAGACACAAAGTAACCTAAAAGTTTCGGTATTTAAGAAGTGAACACACAACCCTAAATCAACTTTCATATGCAGTCACACGCCTCTTATTCTTTTCTTATCTTCTCACTTTTCACTACTATCTCAGATCTTGTCTTCCTTTCTTTGATAAAAAACAAACCACAACTCACTTTGGTTTAATCTACTAGTAACAAACAAGAAAGACGTATTACCTTCTCTCTATTTCTTGCAACCAAAACACATAATAAACACAAAGGCTTCAAAATCTTTGTTTTTCTCGAGTAAGGTTCTTGCATTTGTTTTCTTTTTCTCGTTCTTTTTATAAATCGAAACAAAAGAAATGATTTGAACAAAAGACTTTTTTTTAAAATTTATTTATTTGTTTCTCGTTATTATCTTTTTGTTTTGAATCTGAGATGGAGAAGGGGTTTAGGTTAGTCTTGGATTTGTTGTTGTTGATATGAGGGTATGGTTCTTGTTGCAAAGATCTATGATGATGGTGGTTTTCTATTTGTACAAATTTATAAATCTTGAGTTATTTAGTAAGATGCACACGAAAACCCCACTGAGATCTAGACCTGTTTTGTTTTTCGTTTAAGTTTCTTGTCTTACTTCTATCCTAATTAGGTTTCGGAAAACACTCTTACGAAACCTAAATCTCTTTTTCGAAACCCTCTTACGAAACCCTCGTACGAAACCCAACTTACGAAACCCTCTTATGAAACCTTCTTACGAAACCCTTTTTTATGAAATCTCGTTTACGAAACCGCGTTATGAAACCGTGTTACAAAACCGCATTACGAAACCGCTTTTACGAAAGTTATAACGGTTACCGAAATCTTCTTTTGACCGTTCACAAAAAGTCAAACTTACGAAAGTTAGAAAATCAGATACCGAAACCTCCCAAAAGCAGTTATGAAACCAAGATAAGCAGATTTTAAAATTGTTAATGATCTGATAACGCTCAAATTCTACATGTTTCTTATCAATGCTTTTATATATATAAATTGGTTAAATATAAGAACTTTTGGTATATAATTGAATATATTTGTCATTATAGGTTCTTGGAATGTGTTGTGGAAGAAAACAGAAGAATACACGAAGATTTGAAGCTTAAACGAAGAAATAACTAAAGATAAAGATCTCCAGACACCTGTCTACTATTTTGGCCATAACTCGGTCATACAAACTCCGTTTTAGTTGGTTCAAGCGGCCACGGAAGCGGAATTCAATTATCTACATTTTTGATTTTTGGTCTAAGAGCTGAAATTGACCCAAGTGCGGCGCACTTGTAAATAAGTGCGGCGCACTTTTCCACCTGAACGAAAATTAAAGGAAATTAAAGGCAATTAAATGCCAAGTGCATTAACACCCGAAGTGATGCGCACTTTTATGCAAGTGGGGCAAATTTTGGCCCCGAAAAAGCTTATAAATACCCTCTCAAACCATCCCATAACATACAACTCTCACACATAATTCCCCATTCATTTAGAATCATTAGAAGGGGTGTTTTTGGTGATAAAGGCCTGAGAACCCTAGATCTAAACCACCTTGATAACACAAATCATCACCACCATTAGAATCAAAGTTCTTATAGAAGTTGGATAGTCTTGGTTGATGTTCATCATTATTCTTAGGTTTTGATCCATCAAAGAGGCATAGTTGTAGTGTTATTTCAAATCTATAAGCGATTGTGATAGAATTGTCATGTTTCGGATTTTGCTTTGATTTATAATAAAGTCGGTGCTTGGGGAATTCTTGTGAAATCACCATACTTTGCTCTTTGAATTGGTATGAATCTTGTTACTCTTTTGAATATAATCTTTGTTGAATCCATGATGAATATTATGTGTTTTGTTATTCTGATCATGGAGTAGTAATCTTATGTTTGTTTGGGCATATTGTGATCTTTGATATGGAGCGTTTGGATATGTGTTTATTGAAATGGTAAAACATGATTTTCTAAGTGTAAAGGCCGAAAGGATACTTATAAACTTATGTTTTATCATTCACTTGCTATATTGATTATAATAACTTATAAAGGCCGAGAGGATTTGTTGTTATTAATCGATATATTCACTAGTTATATTTAAAGGCCGAAAGGATTTATAAGTTGTGATATCTTTATTCTCCAAATTTATAAACACTATCCTAAACATTTCATTATCCTAGTGATCATTGCCTAAACGAACATGCTTTAATCGTTTGCTTGAATCATCCTTTTATCCAATATATGCATTATTTGGTTAATTTGATCCGCGATAATCATTTTAGCCTTAGCACCTTAATTACAAACTGTGAAAACTTCAATTCTCGTGGAACGACCTGGTCTTACCTAATACTATATTACACTCGAATAGAGTATACTTGCCCGAATGTCGTGTTTTTAGTCAAAATCTGTATTTCTAGTTATTATAAATTTAAAACTTGTAAAAAACACACATCAAGTTTTTGGCGCCGTTGCCGGAGAATTGTTTAAGTTGTTATAGTTTGTTGCTTGTTTTGGTGCTATTTTGTTTCTCATAAAGTTATCTACTTTTTGTAATACAAATTTTGCAAACTCGTCGTACCGTTTTCTGGCAAACGAAACCCAAAATTCATTTTTTCTTCAGGAAGTACGCCGCACATTATATTTGTGTGCCGGTTTTCCTGTAATCCCAAAAAGTACGCCGCACTTTAACCAAGTGGCCGCACTTTCTGCAAATCTTCAATAGCAGAACATGATTTAAAACAAAAACAAAAACCCAAAACTGCTTCCTTTAGGTTTTCATAATCATTTGATTATAAGCCTTGTAAATTTGTGAAAATATATTTTATCATCATTTTTGAAAAAAAACTAAAAAAATTTTTACTTTTGCTTTTGTTATTGTTAATTGCATTTATTTGATTGTATTTGCCTTTTATCATTCCTTCTTATTTAGTTTTATCTGCTTAATCGTTATAACCTAATATATATATAAAAAATAAAAAAAGTATGAATAACATAAATTTCTAGGGTAATCGCCGGGCGCACCTTTCATTTTGTACGCACACGTATATATCTAAAAATAATCAAATAAATTTTTAATGTTTTATTTATGTTCGATATATACTAAAAAAAACTTAATGATATCGATATTTTAAAAATTATAAAACATTACATATAGTTTTGATATACTATCATATTATATATTATATATATTAAAATGTATTTGTTGTTAAGCCCTTAAAGTATGTATTAACCCACGATCTTGGGGAAAACAAATCGTAAAACCATTATCTAAATTACATAAAAATATGAAAAAGAAGACTTGTAAAATTAAAACTATCCAAAAAGAATCCGTCGAGGTCGAGGTACTCAAATCTTCAACTCAACAGTTTTTCGTTAATGAAGTTTTCGCCTTGAATATATCCGAATAAGACATCGAACCCCAACCCAATTCACCACTCCAAGAAATAATAATTCTCGATCCTGATAATCAACCAATGTGGGAAAGTGCTAAGACTGTAGCACCGACTCCTAATTATTTCATTATCCGACCCGATGTTGATGACAACTTTGTTATCAATAGGACCCACTTGAAAATGATTCAGGAAAATAAATTCGATGGTTATCACGGTCTATACGAAACCACTCAAGCAATCCTTGATGGAACTGCTGGAGGAATCTTCCTTTACAAAACTCCGAATCAAGCTTTTCAATATCTTGAGGACAAAGTCCTTTTCAAACTTGTTTGGTTAACTAAATCTAAAAACAAACATCATAAAAGATCTGTTGCTTTTGCCGATGGAAGTAAAAATGATAATTCTTGATTAATGGAAAAATTAGAAACTCTAACTATAAAAATGGATTCTCAATTCCAGAGCTTAAAAGAGGAGATGCATGAGATGCGTAAGAAATACAACAACCGCGGTGGTAACCCCATTTCTAAGAACTATGACACGCCAATGTGTGAACGCCTTGAAGAAAATTACATCCAATCTGAAGGTTATCAAAACCGAAATTATCATGATTCGTATTCTCACCAATCCCTTCATGATTTACATGGAGCCAACAGAATTAGAGATTCAAGAGATGGTTAACATATTGGTTTCAAGAGAAGCATATGATAAAGTGTTTAACCATTTGGATATGTTACATGCACCACTTGAGGGGAAGGTTTTGATTCTTACTACTAAGTCATTATTACTGCTGCTAGTTTAAGTTTCTACTGCTTGAATTCATTTATCTTATTATGCGTCATGGAGGGTAATTTAAGACATTGGAAAGCTTGGATTAGAAGTGTAATATATGGTTTGTAGTTGTAAAGATCAAAGTTGCATAAGGTTACAGTCCCCTAATGGATAATGACAAAAAGGGGAAGATGTTACAAAGATGATATTATTTACAACTTATTGTGTATGGTGGCATAGCATGGCAAGAAAATCTTAAGTTAAGGGGAAGATTGAAGATTGTTTCATTCAGATTTAAAGATGATGATTGCTGAAGATTAAGCTATAATGTATCATCTTGGAATCAGTTTACTGTTTGTTTTGTCATCATCAAATAGGGGAAGATTGTTGAAATTATTGATTTGATGATAAAAAAGAACTTGCTTAAAAAGATAAAGAATGAAACAAAAGGATCAAAGTCAACAATATGGAATTCTACAAAAGATGGAGGATTCTAAAAGATTTGCTTAAAAGATAAAGATCAACGATTAGGAAAAGATTTAGTTTTCTAATACAATTAGATTTTGTAAATCTAGATGGACTATATATATAAAGAGATCCATAGACATTGTTTATGTATGTGTTTCCTAGACGTTTTTGTGTGTTTAAGGTGTTTTAATCATGTTTTAGGAAAACACCAACGATCTCACCACTTGAGATCGTTTTAGCCCTAAGATCAAAGGTGTCTTTGATCCCTGTTACAGTTAGGTAACACGTTCTATCATGATCAAATAGAATTGGGGCTTATGTGAATGTAAACCTTGTTAATAACATTATCTTTGTTTAAATTCCGCTGCGCAACAATAAACTTTGTTATTATAGATCCTAGATGAGTTTAAACGATCTTCACGGCTAAAACGTCTGAAACTTCTTACAAATCACTAGTGTTAAACATCTCTTCAGTGTCAAAAGGTTTCCAATATAAGTTTACACCAAAACTTATTCAGTCTTCCCAACCAGCTCAGAGTAGTCAAAATGAACCAAAAAATTTAAAAAACTACAAGGGTGAGTACAAGAAGATGAAAGCCACACTTGCACTCCTTGAGGTTAGTCCCTCTACTTCTCAGTCCTCAAAACCCTTTCAGCCAAAGAATAAAGGCCTTGTTGCTAAAATTTTTAATTGGGATGAGGAAGAAGTCTTAGATGATGAGGAGATGACACAAGTCAAGGTACTGATGGCTCTAGCTGATGATGAGCTCTCAGTGGGAAAGAATCATGCTCGTAATAGTGAATGGATTGACATCACCATAAGGAAGGTAAATATTCTTCTTTCTATGGATGAGGATGTTGATTGGCAGACTTACCTTAAATATATAAATGTTGACCAGAAGTTTGTTGAAGAGCAGAGATTAAACCTGTTATCAAAATACAATAAAATAGTTTTTGAATTAAATAAGTGTAGAGATGATCTACTAGTTTTAAAACAAGCTAAGCTTGATGATGTCACTTTTCAGATTCAAAATACTGAACTCACTAAGTTAAATCATGCTCTTCAAGAACAACTAAAAGAGGAGATAAAGGTCAATGAAAATTGGTTAATTAGTTCTAAGAAAGTAAGTCAATGCATCAGTGAGCAAATTCCAAACAAAAAGAAAAAGATTCTTGGTGGAGAACTACTCACTGAATCATCATCAAAAGGAAATGTTAAGGAAAACCCTTGTCATACCAGCACTCCCTGGATTAAGATCAAGAAATAGATCCCAAAATCCTAAGACTAGGTAGAAAGTACACAACCCGCCAACAAACTTCAGTAAACTTTAACACTAGAAGAATTATAGTCGCTAAAAGTAAAGTTGTAAATGAGTGTCTGAAACTCACTAAGGCTTTCTCTGACCCTGAACCTTCCAAAGAATCAGGATTAGAACCACTAACTCCTTGACCTCCACTAAAAAATCTTCAAATAGCTTTTCCAAGATCTGTGGTAATGACATTGACTTACCAAGATCATTCTCTAAGGGAGAGATCTGGCTTAGGCACCATGAAACAAACAAACCCTGAAACACAAGAATCTTTAAGTAAGAGTGTTTCAGGACCAGTCACTGTTAGTGGTACTGAACCAGTCACTTCTTCAGTTCCTACTAAAGTCAAGAACTCTAAACAAGATTCTAAAATTGATGAACTAACCAAACTTGTTCAGATGCTGATGGATGAGAAAATTAACTCCAAATTAGCAAGACCAAAACCCCTTCAGAAGCCTAAGCTAAAATGTAAACTATGTCACTATACCAATCATTTAACTAATGAATGTTATAGGATTCTCTATTGCATGAAATGAAAAAGTGAGGATCATAGGACATCAGATCATGAAATTCATGTTGCATTACTAAAAAGAAGTGAAAACTACAAGGCTCGGCCTTATCAATATGCATCTCCTTCCAAATAGATCTAAAAGAAAAGGCAAAGCCTTTCCCACCATGCACACATTGTGGCTTTAATGATCACAAACCTAATGATTATTGAAATTACCCTGAATGTGAAATATGTAGAAGTTATGACCATTTTACTTCAGGACACAATCGTATCATCCTGGTTAGAGGAGGAGTACTAGCTGAGTCCTCTCATTCTAGTGAATCCTCAGTTGGTGTGAGTTGCAAAATATGTAGAAGCACAGTTCACTCCACCACTGACCATTGATGAGGTGTCAATTTATACATTTTTTCAGGGTCATTTAACCCCCTAAATCGTGCATTTATGCCTAAAATACGTACTTAATCATTCCTTTTCAGGTATTTCTCATTTGGAGGGCATTTGGAAGAATTACACGTGACTTTGGCTCATTTGGAGAAGAAACAGACAAGACTATGGACCTACACCAACATTGCTCAAGAATTTCTCTACAGTGACTGGAGACGGCGTCACAAATACAACGTGACGCCGTCACAACGATATCCAAGACGGCGTCACAAGATTCCACGACAGCGTCAGATCGAACGAACCCATACCAAAAAAAAAAAAAAAAAAAAAAAAAAAAGAAAAAAAAAAAAAAAAAAAAAAAAAAAAAAAATTAAAAAAAAAAAAAAAAAAAAAAAAAAAAAAAAAAAAAAAAAAAAAAAATAAAAAAAAAAAAAAAAAAAAAAAAAAAAAAAAAAAAAAAAAAAAAAAAAAAAAAAAAAAAAAAAAAAAAAAAAAAAAAAAAAAAAAAAAAAAAAAAAAAAAAAAAAAAAAAAAAAAAAAAAAAAACAAAAAAAAAAGAAAAAAAATATTATCTAGAATATTCTCTTTCATGACGGCGTCACGATTAAAACGCGACGCCATCACAATGTTTTTCCTATATATACAAACCCAAATTTAGGGTTTTGAGTATGTAACTTTAGAATAAAAAGAGGGTACGAACCCTAGTTCGTTTAGCAGCTGTTAGGTACAATTTTAGGGCCTAAACACCCTATTGTACTTTCTCCAACTCATGTTTTAATCAAGTAAGGTTTATTTAATCATTCAATATGTCTATGTGTTGTTTGATTCATCTATGTTCTTGTTTTTATGTAACATGGAAGAGCTAAGCCTTCTATTGTTTTATATTTATGATTGTTATGATACTCTAGGAAATATAGATCTTAGTGGTGTTGCTTCTTGTGATCGATGCATGTTAGGATCTTAGAAAATCAGCTTTTGTCTCATCGGCTAGTTATTATGTCTAGTGAAAACATGCTTGTGTAGAAAGGATACCATCAGGTAAAGTCTTCATACTACCTCGCCCCTAATATGGTATGATCCACTCTTAATATATTTTACATGCATTTAGTATACTCTTAGGGGCCTTGTAATAGTCTTCATACTACCTTACAGGTGCGTTGCTTTAACGGAATACCAAGTCTGAACGGGCGAGTTCATGTAATTATTTTATGACTTAGGAAATAATTACTCATATCATCACAAGTGTGACAAGGCAACAACACTAGAAGAAGCAATCTAGGGAGTAATACATGATTAAATAAACATAGTCTTTTATCTTATTGTTATCACCACTAGTTTAGATTATATTTAGTTTAATAGCTAAAACCAAACCTCCTCTCAAATATATGATTTTACCTGCTTTCCTATAAACATAAAAACATAAAAATAATCTTTTCTCAACCCTTAGAATTCTGTTAGACCGTGATCAAGCCTTCCCAACCTATTCCTTGAGTAAACGATAACAACCCCCCGAGTCTTGCCTATACTACTACTACAACGATTAGGTGATCTGCCTAGGGAGTTATAAAACTTCGTGTAGAAGTCCTACGACGACCGCATCAAGTTTTTGGCGCGGCCACCTAGGAAATAGTTAGGTTCTGATCATAGTTTAGCTTAGTTCTACTTGCTTGAATCCTTTCAAGTAAGATTTAATTCCGCATATTAGCTTTCTCGTAGTCTATCTTTTCTTTGTGCCCTTTGTTTTGTAAATCACTCTTTCGTTCACCATCATGATGTATGAAAGACCACCAACCACACCCTTTCAAAACCCCCTACGAAACACAACCTTCCCATTCTAAATATATACCTTTGGTGTTCCAACAACATCAAGATGAACCTATCTATGATGTGTGGACTCGTTTCAAAAACTTAATCAAAAGAGTCCCTCATCATGGCCTCGATTTATGGTCCCTTACTCAATTATTTTATGATCATGTCGACGACTATACACGAATGGACCTTAACTTTGCAGCAGACGGGAACCTTAGGGAATTAAGTGGGTTGAGATGAACCTATTTCTGAACAAGAAGTAGCAAATTTGAAGGCTTAAGTAAAAAGATTATTTAGAAATAAGGATGTTTGGGTTGAGATACATAGAGGTATAGCATGGGATAAAGTGGAAAATTCGGACCTACAAAGTACCCCATAAGTCCTCCCATTATTTGAGGAATACACGCCGCCCGTGACTTGCCCGGAAGAAGTAGAAGAGACTTTTGGAACCTCGATAGCGGTAGAACCTTTGGGCGAAACACAACTAGAGGATTTATGCTTGAATACTTGTAATCATGACATTCCTCCTAGTTCTAGGGAAGTTCTAAGTTTTGATAAACCGAAGCCTCAACCACAACCCTTACCTAATTGTCCACCCTTAGATATAAGTCTAGGAACTGAAAGAGGCCTCAAACCACCCATCAAACCATAAAGTCCTGATAGTTTTAGGATGAAGGTATTAGATAATTTGACCATTCACATACCACCTTCATCTCTTGTGGCATCTTTCCACCTTAGGGATTTGTATTGCTATTATCGCCTATGCATTGGCGACCCAAAGAAACATTATGGATTTAAACCAGGTTTATTAGGACATAGTGGATCCCTAGGTGTTGATTTTTCAAAATTAGAGATGATAGAAGATGATTTGGAATTAGAATCTAAGGAAGTTTATTTTCTAGGAAGAGGACTTAATTCACCCGTTAGGCCAAAAGAAGTAGAGAATGTTAGGATTAAAGAAACACACCATTTGGAGCATATAATTCAACAACCAATTTTTCAGCATGTGACCCCTTCTCATAACAATGGTGTGTACCGTTACTATCACCCGCACTTGAACTCAAGTGTAGGGGAACCCTCCCCTTTATCTGTTAAATAAGGGTAGAGTCAGGCTCGTGACTCGAACAAAAACAAGCGCTTTTTGGGAGGCAACCCAATATTTACTTTTATCGCATATTAGGAGTGTCATGTGTTTTATTCTTTTCATTTTATTCTATCATGTTCGAACTCTATCTTGTAATCATGCTTTGTATTGTTTTTAACCTCGTATTAATTTCAATCAAAGGTATTTTGAAACAATAAGTGTAGGGGAATTTATCCGGCTTTTGAGCCAAATTCAAACATGTTAAATGAATTGTTTAGATTAATTCGCGTCAGTTTCGAGTCATATGATTGAATTGTTAAATCTCAGGTTTTATGCAGCCATTTGTATAGGAATTAACTTATGGAATCAAGTGCAGGAAATTTTTCATCAAAAACAAAAATTTCGTTTTCACAGACTGTGGAGACGGCGTCACGATTAACACGCGACGCCGTCACCACTCCATTGACACTTGTGGACGGCGGTCAGATTTTTTCCTGACGGGCGTAAAAACGCCCAAGGTCCAAAAAAAGTTTTTAATTATTTTCAACAATAAATACTTGATAAATTCAAATATGATACTCTTCTGTTATAAACCCTGCCAAAACAATTTATTTGATAATTCTCTAGCCTATCTTTACTGCTAATATAAAATAAAACTTGCACAACATTTAAAATATGTAATATTCTTTTATAAACATGCAAAACCTTGAGTTTAACAATTCTCTCATCCTATCTTTATTGTTTTATCGAGTCAAATTTCACATTGTATATTATGTAAATCGTACATTTTATGCTTGGTATAGTTGTCTTTGTCTTTGATTACATGTTATATTTGATGAGAAGAAGCTTGGAAGTTCTTAGGAAGTCCCATTAGACGATTTTTAGAAGACGATTTAACCGGTTATCCCATGTTTCTTTTCCATTATTGAGCAAACTAGGGGAGTACTAGTTTTTTTTGCTCGTTTTCGTTTCCATTTATCTGTTTTTACGGGTACTTATATAGAACATTGGGGACAATGTTCAACTTAAATGTAGGGGGAAATAAGCCTTAGAAATTATTCTTTTATTTGTCATTTGCTTTGTCCTTAAAAAGATAGGTAATATATCAAAACATAGCATAAGAGCTAATTTTTACCAAAGTTTAAAATTTTTATGACACATACTGACAAAAACCGAGTATTATTAGCGTCTCATGGATAGGAATTTATATGACTAGCACAAAAACCCTTAAAATTCCACCCCCATAATGTGAGGTTTGCCCTTAGATGTTATACCTTTAGCTTGTTTGAGTTAAGGATTTGAGAAATCATGTGTGTCTATTCCGTCGTTACGGATGTGTATGCATGGTTTTGTCGCCTTTTCTGGAACATTGGTATCGGTTATTTTAGGATTATGAGAGTGTACAGGTAGCATATTAAATTCTAGAACTTGTTATTGTGATGCATTCCGAGACCGCATAGTAAGTATCAGGATTTGCTTGATAAGAGGCACTAGAATTAACCTATGTTTTGAACCTGTAATTGTTATGATGGTCACCTTGATCATATAACTATCCCACACCCTTGCCATGCACTTTTTTTTAGTGCAGGATACCCCTAGTACCACCATCTGAGCCTATCCTTTTCGTATTTCTTCTATTTATGTATTACGGAACGATCGAATGGGGATTTCTAGGAATTCCTAAATAGACTATTCCAGAAGTATGTAATAGTTGAATTTTATCACTCTTAAACTAATCATTACACCCAAATCGCCTTAGCCTACCCTCTATGTACTCATTTTTAGTACATTATTATGTTTAACCCAAGTTGATTATTTAAGTACACGGTTGCTAAGTCCTTATCCTTGTAAATATTGTTTTGGGACGATTGGGATTCATGGTAGTATTTATTTCGCGGAAGAATGGGGAAGAAAAGTTAAGTCAATACCCCCTATATGTTTGTCAAATGATCTCCATGTTATTTTGATCTATCTCAAATTAGGTCATTAGTTAGATTGTAAATATCGAGCATGTAAAAGCTCAAGTGTATGGCTACGTATTATAAACCCCATGTTATATTATGTTATTCAAAAAAAGAGAAAAATAGAAAAGAAAAAAAAGACATCGATGTAGAGTTGTGTAGAGTTTGTATATCTTTGTCCGAGTCTTGGCTTAGCAACCAAACCAACGTGTATTCGTGTAAATAATTAGCTAACCCTTCCACTTTAAATTCACTCAAATCTACCCAAATGTATCCCATCCATTTACGTTTCCCTTATATGTTATCTTACACCTACACCCCACAACCCTTTTAAAAGACCTCTTAGATAGTAATGAATAATGCTTGCACCTAGCGGTGGAGGTTTGATCCTTTACCAAGCCTATGGTAATTTATATGCTATGACAGGTAATGAGTGTTGATTTTCTATTTCCCCCATATGTTATAATTTATTATTATACACCCGAGTGAATGAGAGAATCCCAAACACTTATGTGAGGTGCTAGTATATATCTTCCGTGCTTTTAACTACGAGGTCTAGAAGGTTGTGTTGTAGAATACTTTTAAAGAGTAGGTAAAATGACCCCTCATATTGTTATTGTGCAGATAGAAAAGCCCATTTGCTTGAGGACAAGAAAATCCCAAGTGTAGGGGTATTTGATGAGGTGTCATTTTATACACTTTTTCAGGGTCGTTTAACCCCCTAAATCGTGCATTTATGCCCAAAATAGGTACTTAATCGTTCCTTTTTAGGTATTTCATATTTGGAAGGCATTTGGAAGAAATACACATGACTTGGGCTCAATTGGAGAAGAAACGGACAAGACTACGAACCTACACCAACATCTCTCAAGAAATTCTCCACAAAGGCTGGAGACGGCGTCACACTTATAACGTGACGCCATCACAATGATGACCACGATGGCGTCAGAGTATACGACCCAACCCATTATCTAGAATATTCTTTATCACGACGGCGTCATGATTAAAATGGGACGTCGTCGGAGCGATTTTCTTATATATACCAACCCGAGTTTAGGGTTTTAAGTGTGTAACTTTAGAATAAAAAGAGGGTACGAACCCTAGTTCGTTTAGCATCTGTTAGGGACGGTTTTAGGGCCTAAAAACCCAATTGTACTTCCTCCAAATCATGTTTTAATCAAGTAAGGTGTACTTAATCATTCAATATGTTTATGTCTTGTTTGATTATCTATTGTTCTTGCTTTACTTATAGCATGTTTGGCTAAGCTTTCTATTATTTTTATTTATGATTGTATGAAACCTAGAATGTAGATCTTAGTGATGTTGCTTCTTGTGATGGATGTGCATGTTAGGTCTTAGAAAACCATATTTATGTATACTGTTGTTGATATGTCTAGGAAAACATAATTATGTAGAAAGGATACCATCAGGTAACAGTCTTTATGCTACCTTGCCCCCTAATATGGTTGATTCACTCTTAATATATTTCACATGCACTTAGTATACCCTTAGGGGCCTTGTAATAGTCTTCATACTACCTTACTTGTGCGTTGCTCTAACAGAATACTAAGTAGACGGCGCATTCGTGTAATTCATTCATGACTTAGGAAATGATTACACAGATCATCACAAGTGTGACAAGGGAAAAACACTAGGATAAGCAATCTAGGGAGTAATACATGATTAAATAAACATAGTCTTTTATCTTATTGTTATCACCATTAGCGTAGTTGTTATTTAGTTTATTAGCTAAAACCAAACCCTCTCTCAAATATATGATTTTACCCCCCTCCCCCACCTGTTCCTATATTAATAAAAAATAATAACAGAATCTTCCCTCAAACCTGATAATATTGTTAAGCTTTAATCAAACCTTCCCTTCCTATTCAACGAGGTTAACGATAAAATACCTGAGTCTTGCCCTTATCTAACTACAACGATTAGGTGCAATGCCTAGGGAGTTGTAAAAAATTCTCGTGTAGAAGTCATCGACAACGAACATTCAAGGTTTTTCGCGCGCCACATTGGGGCAATAGTTTAGGTTATTGATCACAGTTTTCAGTTTTGCTTAGTTTCTACTTGATGAATCCTTTCAAGTAAGATTTAATTTCTGTAAATTAGCTTTCTTGTACTTTATCTTTTCTTTGTGTTAATTGTTTCGTAACTTATTCTCGTCAACCACCATGGGAGACAAGAATCCTATCCGTACTCTAGGAGACTACTCCATACCTAGCCACGAGGGCTACAGGAATACCATCGAGCTCCCCGTAGGGAACAACGTGGTACCTCTTCGATCCAAGACCATCCGGTTGGTGCAAAACGGATGCTCATTCCACGGACTTCGGTTTGAGGATCCAAACCAACACCTCAAGGATTTTCTTAAACTGGTGGACTCACTTGACCTTGACAGTGACAATAGGGAAAAACCGCGCTTGCGTTTATTTCAATTTTCCCTCCGCGATCAAACTAGCAATTGGCTTGAACGCCTTCCAGCAGGATCCATCACCACATGAGAGGATCTTACTAACCGATTCCTTGCTCAATTCTTTCCACCGGAAAGGACCGCAAAACTCCGCAATGATATCTTGATGTTCCAACAACATCATAGAGAATCTTTATCCGAAGCATGGACTCATTTCAAGGACTTACTCCGAAAAGTCCCTCATCATAGTCTTGAATTATGGCTTCAAATTCAAATCTTCTACGATCATATCGATGGCACCACTCAAAGATGCGTCGACTATGCATCAGGCAGGAGACTTAGGAAACTAAGCCCAGTCGAAGCCTGGGCTACCATCGAAAGAGTAGCCCAGTATAAGGATGAAGGGTCGAATGATGCCCTCACCCCAGAAGAAATGAGCTTTAATTATGAAAATCTTGACATAGAGCAATTTTTGGAAATCATGGAACAACAAGTCAATTACACGTATGAAGGACGCGATTCATTAATGAAGGAAATGAATGCGTATTCTAATTTGGAAAACCAACGGGTGCATCTGAACATCCTCTAGCCGTCAATTCAGAAGAATTTGTAACTTGTGTATATCTTCGTTTCATTGACCAGAGTTAGGATCTAGGAAGTTTGAAGATTACTAGCATATCCTATTATGGATGAATTCTTGGGAATTTATCCTTGGAATTATATTAAAAGGGGGGTGTTCACACATAAGACTATGGAGCGTTATAAGGGAGGACGGTAGATATCAGTTGATGTTCTTTTTATTGCACTTTGGTTTCTAGTAACCGTGGTCAATCGTCGTAAAAGGGGTTTGGATTGACATGCTTGGTTTTTACGTTGTTGTTGTATTGGGAAGGTTTGAAGTCTTATATTATTTGTTCGGATTCATGGTGTTCTATATATAGGAACACAAACTACAAGGAGGAGGCATCTCGGACAAGGTTACTAAGTAGTTAAGCTACTTTACGCACGCCATAGCCCACACAATACGGGAAAGACTACTCCCCAATAATTGTCTCTGATGCGTGTCGCTAGTCTCTCCTCCTTTCGTTTTTCCCTTTTCTTTCTCCCACTCTCACTTACCCTAGACTCTCTCAATATTCCACTTCTATTTAGGTTAGATCATGTCCGAACTAATTACTTGAATTTACCTCAACCCTGAAAGAACACCTTTGGGTTTAATCCTGGAAGCAAGACTAATCAGTCCCGTCATAAACCGACCAATTCCCTGACTGTTCAATCGCTTGCCTAAAGCAAGCCTACCTTTATGAATTATGACCCCATCAAACGTGATCCCTCTCCCCATTACTCGTTTACACATGTTATTAGCAACCGTGTGTTTGACCCGGGAGGAAGGACACACAACCCTTCCTTTAAGGGAAATTATGGGTTGCAATTGCGAAATTTCTACAACAAAAAGGGTCAAAACTGAAAAATTTCCCATGATGCTGTCAAGACGATCCAGATCTAAAACTTATAAAACCCATCACAATTCTCTTTTCCCCCTCACTTAAACACAAACAACCACTAACTATTTCCACCAAGCCCCAATTTGATTCCCATCGTTCCACGGTCGTTCATCCTCAATCGGTAAGTAATTCACTCATCCTACTCTCGCGATTTCATCTAATTAATTTCAAAACCATTCAATTGATTTATTTCCTCTGATTTGATTTATACCCAATTGATTGAAATTAGGAAGAATTAGGCACCAATCTAATATGTTTGTTGTTGCCTTAAGTATTGAATCATCAGAAATAAACCAATGTTTTCAAAAACAAACTCGAAGCCAAGGGATTGGTGACTCTATTTTTTTGAATTCCTAATGTAGGTCTAATACTAAGGGGGTGTTTAGGAACTTGTTTATCGGATGATATCTTAGTTTTCCCTTGTAAAAATAATTTTTGAATCAGACCCTCTATGACAGTGTCCGTTTTGTGTTGTTTCGTAGTGACGCCGTCATCCACCCTCTGACCAATAATATGCTGGATTTTTTTGCCAGTCTAACTCCTCCCGGTTCATGTTTTAACTTCAATATAGGAAATGAGCAAGAGAGCTAGGAGCACTAAGGGGCAAGCCTCCTCATCCCACAATGATACAATAGAAGAGAAGGTTCGCAAGTTTGGGTTATTTGATAATAAGGACCACCAAATGAACTACAACAACCTCGCCGGACGTTCTATTCATTTCGGGGATGCTGTGGATTAGGAATTTCTGTCCAACAAGGGTCTTACTCAATCATTCTTCGGCTCCATCAACACTGATCCTTTCTCCAGACCGCAATGGGCCAACCTTTTCCAAATCAACAAGCCCATCTTTCGCAAGCTTACTCACGAATTCTTTGCCTCGTTTGAGTTTGATGACACCCCTTGTAGGTATGACCCTCTATACAAGGGTGTCACATTTAGGTTGGGAGGAGTGGAAAGAGAAATGCCCCTTCTTGAGTTTGAATGGAGGGTTGGTTTATTCTCTAAGAGGGAATCTAGGGATGTTGTAACACTTAGTGGTTTGAGAAATGCAGAAATAGTCAATGCTACTCGTTTAACTCACTTATTTTGGCCTAGTATTGGTGACAGGATGTTCAATGTGGGAAATACAAAGGCCTAATCTATTAGGAACCCAAGAGTCAAGCTTGCTCACCGGTGCATCACGATGACCATTACGGGAAGGAAAGAAACCACCAATCGTGTCACCGAGATTGACTTATTCTTTCTTTATTGCATCTTTGGGGAAGGGGTTGTTTTTAACATTCCTTATTGGCTCGCCAAGTACCTAAAGAGTGTGAGGGATAAAAGTGTGATTTTTAGGGGGATGTTTGTAATAAAGATCGCTCGGTCTTATGGGTTGCTCACCAATAAAATGGTAAGTGTGTTGAACTGTGAGCCCCCTCCACATGTTTATAGAAAAACATCATCGGTTAAGATGGGAGTTATCATGGAACTCCACAAGGGTGAGTGTTGTTGTCCAGCTACTAGAGAGGTTGCAGGAGAAAGTGAAGGTAATGATGAAGGAGGCAATGGAGAAGGGGGAAACGAAGGAGTTGGGGGCTCTGCGGACATCTACCGTCACATGAGCCAAGGTGATTGGCAGGTCCGCCAAGCACGCTGGATGGATTAGCAAGATGAGCATTGGGTAAGGATTGACGCTTGGATGGAGCAGCAGGATGAACGAGCTCACTGGATGTATGATCAATACTGGTCGCTAGTTCACGAAGACCTGTCAAACACCCGTGAAACCTAGATCACGCACCTCCAGATGACCACTCCCTGGTGTTATGACGGTCTGGTACTACCGTCCATATGGCTATTAGGGATACATGCCTCCCGGCTACACATACCGCCCCTACCCTCCTCAGGATGGCTCCTCTTGATCTCTCTTATCTCATTTCATTGTTATTTTCATCCTTTGTCATTCGAACAATTATGTTTTGTAATAGTTTCTAGGGCTTGGATGCTTTGACTCTTGTTTCGAATATTTGTTTAAGTTCATTATGAATTAGCTTAATTAGTGTCAAGTGTGTTTTAATTCTTTACCATTTGTTTTATTATGTTTGAACTATCTTGTAATCATGCTTTGTCTGTCTTTAATTTCGTCTTAATTTCAATCAAAGGTATTTCGTAAACAATAAGTCTTGGGGAACTTATTCAGCTTTTGAGCCAAAATTCAAACATGCTAAATAAATTGTTTAGATTAATTCGCGTCAGTTTTGAGTCATATGATTGAGTTGTTAAATCTCAGGTTTTATGCAGCTATTTTTACAGGAATTAACTTATGGAATCAAGTGCAGGAAATTTTTCATCAAAAACAAAAATTTAGTTTTCACAAAATGTAGAGACGGCGTCACGATTTGCACACGACGTCGTCACCACGACACCTGTGACGGGGTCACAATAACAGTGACGACGTCATACGCCCAGGTCAAGAAAACTTAAAATATTAATTATTTTTGAAAATAAAACTTGCACAACATTTAAAATATGTAATATTCTTTTATAAACCTGCAAAACCTTGAGTTTAACAATTCTCTCATCATATCTTTACTGTTTTATCTAGTCGAACCCTAAATTCACATTGTATATTATGTAAATCGCATATTTTATGCTTGGTATAGTTGTCTTTGTCTTTGATTACAGGTTATATTTGATGAGAAGAAACTTGGAAGTTCTTAGGAAGTTCCACTAGACGATTCTTGGAAGACGATTTAGCCGGTTATCATATGATTCTTCTCCATTATTAAGCAAACCAGGAGAGTACTAGTTTCTTTTGCTCGTTTTTATTTCCCTTTATCTGTTTTTACGGGTACTTATATAGAACATTGGGGATACTGGTCAACTTAAGTGTAGAGGGAAGTAAGCCTTAGAAACTATTTTTTCATTTGTCATTTTCTTTGTCCTTAAAAAGATGTGTAATATATCGAAACATATCATAAGAGGTAATTTTTACTAAAATTTAAAATTTTTATGACTCTTACGATGAACAACCGAGTATATTACGAGCTCTCATGGATAGAATTTTATATGATCTAGCACAAGAGGAAATACCTCAAAATTCTACCCCCATAATGTGAGGTTCGCCCTTAGATGTTATACCTTTAGCTTGTCCGAGTTAAGGATTTGATCAATCATGTGTGTCTATTCCGTCGTTACGAATGTGTATGCGTGGTTTTGTCGCCTTTTCTGGAACATTGGTATCAGTTATTTTAGGATTATGAGAGTGTACCGGTAGCATATTAAATTCTAAAACTTGTTATTGGGATGCCATTTCGAGATCCGCACTAGTAAGTATCACGGATTTGCTTGATAAGAGGCTCCTAGGATTAACCCCTTGTTTTAAACCTTGTAATTTATTATATGGTCTCCTTGATCTTTTTTATATCTATCCCACACCCATTTGCCATGCACTCATTTTTAGTGCAGGATACCCCTAGTACCACCCTCTAAGCCTATCCTTTTCGTATTTCTTCTATTTATGTATTACTGAACGACCGAAAGGGGATTTCTAGGAATTCCTAAATAGACTATTCCAGAAGTAAATCGTTACACCCAAATCGCCTTAGCCTACCCTGTATGTACTCATTTTTAGTACATTATTGTGTTTAACTCAAGTTAATTATTTGAGTACACGGTTGCTAAGTCCTTATCCTTGTAAATACTATTTTGGGACGATTGGGATTCATGGTAGTATTTATTTCACGAAAGAATGAGGAAGAAAAGTTAAGTCAATACCCCCATATGTTTGTCAAATGATCTCCATGTTATTTTGATCTATCTCAAATTGGGTCATTAGTTAGATTGTAAATATCGATCATGTAAAAGATCAAGTGTAGGGGTACGTATTATAAACCCCATGTTGTATTATGTTATTCAAAAAAAAGAGAAAAATAGAAAAGAAAAAAAAAGAGATCGATGTAGAGTTGTGTAGAGTTTGTATATATTCGTCCAAGTTTTGCCTTAGCAACCAAACCAACGTGTATTCGTGTAAATAATTAGCTAACCCTTCCACTCCAAATTCACCCAAATCCACCCAAATGTATCCCATCCATTTCCGTTTCCCTTATATGTTATCTTACACCTACACCCCACAACCTTTTTAAAAGACCTCTTAGATAGTAATGAATAATGCTTGCACCTAGCGGTGGAGGTTTGATCCTTTACCAAGCCTATGGTAATTTATATGCTATGACAGGTAATGAGTGTTGATTTTCCATTTCTCCCACATGTTATAATTTATTATTATACACCCGAGTGAAAAAGAGAATCCCAACCACTTATGTGAGGTGCTAGTATATATCTTCCATGCTTTTAACTACGAGGTCTAGAAGGTTGTGTTGTAGAATACTTTTAATGAGTAGGTAAAATAACCCATCATATTGTTATTGTGCAGATAGAAAAGCCCATTTGCTTGAGGACAAGCAAATCCCAAATGTAGGGGTATTTGATGAGGTGTCATTTTATACACTTTTTCGGGGTTGTTTAACCCCTAAATCATGCATTTATGCCCAAAATAGGTACTTAATCGTTCCTTTTCAAGTATTCAGCATTTGGAAGGCATTTGGAGGAAATACATGTGATTTGGGCTCATTTGGAGAAAGAAACGGGACAGACCTACGAACCTACACCAACATCTCTCAAGAATATTCCCTCAGAGCGCTAGACAGAGACATCATCAACTTATAACGTGATCTGCCTTCATAATGATGACCACTAGACGGCCGTTACAAGATTCTATGACGGCGTCAAAGTATATGACCCAGCCCATTATCTAGAATATTCTTTATCACGACGGCGTCACGATTAAAACGCGATGCCGTGCAACGATTTTCTTATATATACCAACCCGAATTTAGAGTTTTAAGTGTGTTAACTTTAGAATAAAAAGAGGGCTTCGAACCCGAGTTCGTTTTTTTTTATTTAGCATCTGTTAGGACGATTTTCATGCCTAAAACCTCTTCTTGTACTTCTCCACTCATGTTGTAAATCAATGTATAAAGTTATTAATAATTCATATGCCTATGTGTTGTTTGATTATCTATTGTTCTTGCTTTACTTATAACATGCTTGGCTAAGCTATCTATTGTGTTTATTTAAGATTAAATGAAACCTAGAATGTAGATATTAGTGAAGTTGCTTCTTGCGATGGATGTGCATGTTAGGTCTTAAAAAACCAGATTTATCTGTACTGCTGTTGATATGTCTCGGAAAACATGATTGTGTAGAAAGGATACCATCGGGTAACAGTCTTCATACTACCTTGCCCCCTAATATGGTTGATACACTCTTAATATCTTTCACATGCACTTAGTATACCCTTAGGGGCTTGTAGCTAGTCTTCTACACCTTTACTTGTGCGTTGCTCTAAGACAGAAATACTTAACGTAGACGGCGGGTTGTTTTTTTAATTCGTTCATGATCTTAGGAAATGATTACACAAGATCATCTCATAAGTGTGACAAAGGCAACACACCACTAGGAGAGTCAATATACGGGAGTAATACATGATTAAAATAAAACACAGTTTTTTTTATCTTATTGTTTCTCACCTATTAGATTCGTAGTTGTAATTTAGTTTATTAGTTAAAACCAAACCCTCTCTCAAATATATGATTTTACTGCTTTCCTATAAACATAAAAATACAAAAAGAATCTTCCTTCAACCCTTAGAATTCTGTTAGGCTGTGATCAAACCTTCCCATCCTATTCCCCGAGTGAACGATAAACAACACTGAGTCTTGCCTATACTACACTATAACGATTAGGTGCACTGCCTATGGAGTTGTAAAACTTCTCGTGTAGAAGTCCTATGACAACCACACATCAATAGACTTCAAGTGTTACGAAGACCATCAACCTTGAACAACCTCGAGTGATGTCCCAAATCATACTCAATTCTATAATCTCTTACAAATCCAATTACCCACACAGGGGTCCAAATCCAAACTTAAACCAAAAACATCCAGGTATTAAAATTAAACAAACAAGCAAGCAAGACTTCACATGAAAAATCCACACGGGATACTTCTAAGCCTGCTATCACATTTCACCAATTTATTCCTCTTTCACTTCACCTGAAAATGATACTCGAAAACGTCAACAATAATGTTGGTGAGCTCGTAGGTTACACCTTAAACCCAAAAAGTTGTGCCAATATTACAAAACAGTAAATAATAGTGCAATATGACAGTGAATATATATGCAAACCACCCATTTAGTCAATCACCATATGTCACTTACGCACTAAATGGCCTACCACCTAGAGCACTGAATTAGGGTAGGACCTCACACATACCAGTAGGGGTGAGCAGAAACCGCACCGCAAACCGTAAAACCGCAAAAACCGCAAAAAACCGCACCATAAAAACCGCACCACGGCAAAAATCGGTGGATCGGTTTTAAGAAAAAAGAAAAACCGCAAATGCGGTGCGGTTGCGGTTTTACCCGTAAAACCGCACCACAAAACCCGCACCGCACCGCACATTGATTATTTAAAATCGAAAAATGACACATTGATTATTTTATGTGTGTTATAAGGCTTCTAGTGCATATTATCAATAATATTCTAAGTGATGTGTGTGTTTTCATTAAATATATGCATTATTATAACCGAAAAAACCAACATTGTAAACCAATAACCGTAAAAATTCACATTAATTATATAAATTATAAGTGGTGGTGCGGTGCGGTTAAAACCCGCAAAACCGCCAAAAACCGCAAAAACCCGCAAAACCAAAACCGCAAAAACCGCGCGGTTGCGGATCCTCACTTTTTAAAAACCACAATTGCGGATGCGGTGTGATTTTTGCCAGAATCCGCACCGATCCGCACCATGCTCACCCCTACATACCAGGGTAGGCGTACCCAGCCGCTCCAATAATCACACAAATACTGGGATAGGCGTACCCCTCCGATCTAAACAATCATACAACACATTTACTCATAATAATTATAAATATATCTCGATAGGTCAATTCGGCAACCTTAGACTTCAAGTGTTACAAATACCATCAACCTCGAACAACCTCAAGTGATGTCCCAAATCATACTCAATTCTATAATCTCTTACAAATCCAATTACCCACACAGGGGTCCAAATCCAAACTTAAACTAAAAACATCAAAGTACTAAAATTAAACAAACAAGCAAGCAAGACTTCACATGAAAAATCCACAAGGGATACTTCTAAGCCTGCTATCACATTTCACCAATTTATTCCTCTTTCACTTTACCTGAAAATGATACTTAAAAACATCAACAATAATGTTGGTGAGCTCGTAGGTTTGACCTTAAACATAAAATCTCAATCTTTAACGTTTGCTAAAACGTTTTTCCCAAAATAACGTTCAATATCACTTCGTAAATATATTTTACTCTTAAAAAGTCCGTCCAAACTCTTAAAACGACCAAATATCGCTTATTGGGCTTTAATGCCCAATAAGGGTCCATTAATGTATTTATACGTCCAAAATACGATCCAAGCCCAAAACCAAGGCCCTTTTATATACATAAGCTTATACCAATAAGTAGAAAATAATCCGGACCACAATAAGCCCTCCCATTAAGCCACGGCTTAAATGGGCTTATTGGGCCGTGAACCCATAAGCTCCAAAATACGTATATTAAGCTTGAAAATAAGCTAATAAGCTATGTATCGCATTTGGTTACTACCATAAGCCTCAAAAATAGTCCACGAACATACGCCATACCACGAAAATAATCAAAATCACTTCCCTTGTGATTTCAATAGGTGACGTGAGCATATAAGCTCCAATAAGCCACGAAATAAGCCCAAAATAAGCTATACAAGCTATTATCAAAAATAAGCTATCTAACAACATATGTTATTTAACCATCACGACCACAACATTAAAACTACAAAAACCATTTTCTTTATTTTCTTATTTGACGAACCAAACACCCCTTTTACATCCGTTTCGTTTCCAAAAATCGATTTTCACGATGATCAACTTGTACAACTAACATCTATGCATTAATATAAACCCAAAAGGACAAACAAAATTTAAATTTAGAAACTTACAAGAAAATCTTCAAAAGTATAGATTTCAACACGAACTGAACAACCCAAACATTGTTTTTATGAACCCACGCCTATTGGTATCAACCCAGATGACTTAGACCTTCATGTTCTTGATTAAAACTTCAAAAATAAGTGTGTTTTTGTGTGTGTAGCTACTCGGATCAGCCAAGCAAAGAAGGGAGAAAATAAAAGTTTTTGTGAAAATGAACTATGTGTTATTCAAAAGGAGGATAAGGCTCTTTTAAGTGTA
>BQNB010079874.1:7348-25425 GCA_026074375.1 Tanacetum coccineum | reverse complement strand
AAAAGAAAAGTGGTAAAATAAAGCCAAGGACTAAAACTGCCAAATGGCAGTTTTCCTTTTAGTTATAGTTAATAAACAGCAGGGACCAAAACTGCCCTTTGTGAAACCTTCTCTTACTTCTTTTGTTATAAACCACAAGGACCAATTGTGTTATTTTCTAAACTTTCTTTATAACTAAATTCGGCTAAAAAAGGAATTGACAAGAGAAAGAAAGGTGGAGGGCTATTTTTGCACCATCCCCAAAACCCTCATTTAAACCTGCAACCCACCCCCCTGTACACTCCCGTACCCGCCAAAACCCAAACCACCCCATTCCCCACGGTTTCAAGCTCAAACCACCTCCCAAGTACTACCACAGCTCACCCTCACCTTTCCCCACACTCACAGCTCACCTATACCCCTTCCCACTTGCAAAACACTCAACCCCGAAAACCCTTTCAATGGTGAGATGAAGACAAGACAAAACAAAGGGCTAGGATTGCTTTGGATTACTTCTACACTCACAGGAATCACAACAGAAGACCAAGAAAGCCTTTGGACTAGTATAAAAGAGCCAAGAGCAAGCCGACTACAACACACCAATTTTTATGTTTTTTAGCTTAAATTTTAATTCCAAGTCTTTCTCTTAATCCTTTAAGTGTAACTCAGTTGTTTTATGTTGTAATTTTTCTGTTTTTAATAAAAAAGTTAAGAGTTCTTGTTATTATCATTATCAAAATTTGAAATATAAATTCAGCTGTTTCATTCTGTTTACATTATGTAAACATGTGTTAAAAGTTGTTATAATCCACTTGTAATCCATTATCTCTGCCCTCCTTTACCAAAAATCAGTTAAAACTCATTTTATATATTTAAGGGGGTGTTTGGTTTAGACCCAAAATGGGTCATTTTGGGTTTTGCATGGGTCAAGCTCACTCAGCCAACTTTGGCTGAGTGTGCAAGCTTAATCAAGCCACTTAAATCACTAATTTCAGTTTGAAAATAAGTTTTTAGGTTTATTTTAGATTCTGTCAAATTTTCAAAAAGCCAACTTGAGCTTAAAGGCTTAAGCTGCTTATGCAGCTTAAGCACACTAATTGTGTGCTTGTTGTTGTGTTTCTAGCCAATTTACCAAGCCATTTGTGCTGTCCCTTTGGTTTGACCAAGTAAGAGTCAAAGTTTTTGTATACATGATCTTTGAAAACCCCTACTTTTAAGTCCCTTATTCAGCAGGTTTAAGCTTATTATAATGGCTTATATTTTGGAAATAAGCTCTCTTATGCCCCTTTTAAATCTGTCTTGGGTTGGTCTTGGGAAATAAGCTCTTGAGAGCTTATTGTGTTAAGCTAAAAAAGCCCCTAGCCACTGCCTTATTTCCCCTGGTGCTGAGCACCATTTTCAGCACTTCTTTTCTAGCTTATTTTGTATTAAGCACTTAGGATTTTTAGCTTATAATTGTAGCTTATCACTAGTTCTTTAAATCCCCAAGCTTTCTTAGCTTAACTCACTCCTTAGCTTAGCTTAAATCTAGCTTAAAGTTCACTTTTTTCTGTTTTCCTTTTAAAACTGTTAGATTTAGCTTATTTTCTCCCCAGCTTATTTTAGGGCTTAATCTAGGTTCCCTTAGCTTATTTAGGTCTAACTTAGGTTTGTTAGCTTATTCCCATAGTTTGTAGCTTTTCTTGTGAGCTTAAGCCCCAAAAAGAAAGAAAAATAAGCTAAAAAGCTTATTTAGCTTTTGCAGCCCCAAAAGCTCACATTTTTGGCTTATTCTTTGAGATTCAGCTTATGTGCCTTTTATGAAAAATGCTCCCCTTAAGCCCCTGAACAAGTTTGCTTCTTTGGCTTTTTGCTAATAAGCAACTTGGACCCACTTTGTAGTCGGGGTCCAACTCAGGGACCATTTGTGTAATTTTCGATTTTCTAGTTAACTTAGTTAGTACCTTTAGTTAGTAGACTGTTACCCTGTTAGTCCTTGTGTCCTTTTCACTGTTAGTCCTTATAGTTAACCACAGTTAGTTTATTTAATTTAATTAATATAAATTAGGTTTAAATTTTAATAAGTTTAATTACTTTTTATAAAAACAGTAAAATTATCGCAGTTTTATTTTTTAGAATGTTAACTTTTCTTTATTTATTTTATTAATTCTTCTTCAATAAGGATCTGGAATACCTTCTGACAGGTGACAAAGAACGAAAAACTGCCTTATCCATATCCAAGCTCAAAGCCGCTCGTTACCTAGACTTTGGACTAGAAGAATTAGTTCCGTCTTTGTGGGTTGAAAGTGAACGCGATTATGACATCAGTGCAGCCTATGGTATCACACACTGGTGGTTCAGTAGAAAGCAATTTTACATCAACAAACACAGTGAGCCCTCAGATCGTGAAGCAGTCAGATCCCAGATGCGAATTCTCAGTGTGATCCGTGTCAAGACTTTTGAAAAATACGGATACAACTACTTGAGAGAGATAATTCTTCGCCGAGCTGACTACAAAGAGTACAAGATCTCGGAAAAGGATTTTAAAAACCTTCATCCAAATGATTTTGAAGATCTGTATCTACTCAATATTCAAGACAAACTCAACCATCTGTCTAAATCGGACAAGATCCACCTACACACAGCAGTCAACATGTGGATCAGAAACCTGGTCATCAGGAATCGTGTGGGAGACTTGCAGCTCGGAATTGAGAGCTATCAAACAAAGCTCAACCTCGAACGTCCTAATTGGGATGCAACTGACTATTCCTTCAAAGAAGATTATACGATTGTCCCTAAGCCAAGAGCCGTTATCTACAGAGACAGAAATGATCAGAGAAAGTTGATGAGGCTGAATGAGATACACAAGTTTAGTGATGGGACGTTGACAAGAGTCATGGAAAAGCTGGATCACATGGTTAAAGACTTTCATCTGTTCGAGTACAATAGAGGCATGGAGACTAGGAAATGGTCAGAGGATGACAAGAGGAGGAGCAAAGACTTCATCACAGCGATCGAGAAAAGACTACAGATCAGGAGGATCTTTCGAAGTCTGGAAAGCTTTGTTGGAGGAAGAATAAGAGATATTGACTACAGGCTGATCAACAGAACAACGTGACGACATCGTCGTTACAATAAAAAGGTCAATACTTTCTTATTGTGGGTCAACAAGAGTCAACCCTTGGTCAACCAAAGTCAACACACAAAAAGACAAAACCCAAGTTTCCCAAAATAGTCCCTCAAAGTTAAACCAAATTGCAAAAATAATCCCTAAACCCTAACGGTGTTAACTCTTTTTATAAGAGTTAACACCCGTTAACTCTTATATAAACCAAACCATAAACCGAGCCCACTTTACCTCTTGGCCCAAACCCTTTCTATAAGCTCAAAGTCAAACGAAGAAGGCCCGAGTAAAAAGAAAAAGTCAAACAACTCTTTTATACAAGTTTTTCACGAGCGAAAATTTGTTCTTACTATTCACCGTCTCCTTCATTTTACCTCGAGTATTACATCACCAAATGCTCTTATTGGTCAATCCTCACAAAGGGAATGCTACGTGGATTGAAGAAAACACACGGGGAAAAGGAAATTTGCACTAATAGACTTGAAAAAGAAGCACAGTGGCTCTGACACACGGAATGCCACGTTGGCAATCCGTGTGCTCACCAAAGTGATCCAACGGCTTAAGATAAAGATCTAATGATTGGCAAGATTCAAGGGCAGGGATTTATGGGAGCATCTACCAACCTCCAAGGCCTAGAAGCATCTCCTGATGGCTATAATAGCCCCTCACATTCACACACATGATATCTAGTTTTTAGCTTTTAAATTTTTAGCTTATGTAGTTTTTAGCTTTTAAACTTTAGCTTTTGTAATTTTCAAATTCAGTTATTGTAATTCATCTTCAAAAGATTGTAATCACTTTTCAAATTAATGAAATCTAGTGTTCTTTTATTTAATCTATCATAAGCTCTTATTATTTTCAAATATTTTCAGTCAATTTTCCAAAAGCTCCTAATAAGCTCAATAAACGCTTTGAATCGTCTAAGGCACAAATTGAGCTATTAAAAAGCGACTTAATATACTTAAATCTAAAAATTCAGCTTAATACCTTGGATTATTGGATTTTGAGCTTTTTGAAGATGAGCATTACCATGGAAGAGCTCATAAACACTTTTTACTTGGCTTTATTCTTAATTAATTCAGAGCTTGTAGATAGCACATTAAGCCTTTGATAACCTTTTGGTTAGCTAAGGTTCCCTTGTAGTTCATTTACTCTTTCTATCTTAATTTTTTCCGAAGCATAATTTTGCTTAAACTCGCTTTATAGTCTAGCTTATTTGTGTTTAATTCTGTCTATTTATGCTTATTAAATATGTTTCAATATCTGTTTTTAAGTTTTAGAGCTTAGATCTTAGATTTCTTAGTTTAAATACATAAAACTGTCAAAAACTAAAAAATATTAGCTTAACTTGTAGCTTATTGTTTCTAGCTTATTTGCTTATAGTTTTAGACTTATTAAGGTTGTTATAAGCTATTTGTTATCTAGTATTTAGGACTTAAGCTCTTAATTTCATTTTCATAAGCTAGTATGGTTTTGAGTTTAGTTAAAGGGGTGTTTGGCACAAGCAGTACTAACATTAGTTAGTACTGCCTAGTGGCCTTTTGTGCTTTTAGCTCAATTTGGTTAGTTCAATTTAAGACATTAAGTCAGTTTCAAATAGTTTTTAAAAAGCTGAATTTGGTTTTCAAGGTTTACTCAAAGCTTAGGATTGATTTTGTTAAAATTAGTTAAGTCATTGTCTCTTTTTATAAGTTTTGTGTTGAGGAACTTTTTAGTAATCATTTTAGTTTCATTCTGAGTTTTAAATGTAGTAGAAACATTTTACTTAGGCTGTCATTTGCATTCTAAGTTGTTAGTTAATTTTTTGTCAACTGCATCAGCATTGTTAAAAGCCTTAAGGTCATTTTCTAGTTTCATTTTCAGTAGGATAAAATAGGTGTTAGGTTTTAATTTTCAGCATAAAAGTAGCTTATATATCATAGTTTACAAGTTTGAAATTAGTTTTTAAATTCTAGCTTATTTTGGCATCTAAATTTAAGCTGCAAAATTGCCTTTTGTCTTTTCATTTTAAAAGTAAAACTCAGCATGATTTTAAAGTCTCAAGTCTGTGTATCATAGTTGCTTTTTCATTAAGCTAATTTGTTTCAAAATCATTTTAGAAGTAGATTTTTTAGGTAGCTTAATAGTTATCGAAGTAAGCTTGCATAAGAACATTTCCCCACAATGATCCATAAGCTTATCTAAAAATAATCAAAGATTTCCACATAACAGTGCCTGATTAAGGGACTGTTTGTCTAATAGTTTTAATAAAAGATGCTTATTAAGTCTTTTAGCTTATTACTTGCTTATTTTTAGTTCTGTTTTATTCATTAGCTTATTATTAGCCTTATAGTAAAGCTTAATTTGCATTAACTTGATATTGTGGTCTTTTAGAGATATATTAGTTTTTAGAAAAATACTAAAAAAGTGAAGTTGGTGTATCTGTCATGTTTTAGCTGTTTTAACACTTATTTAGGGCTTTTCATAAAAGTTTTTTTTATTAAAAAATGCTTATTTTCAGATGATCTAAAACATTGTTTTTTTAAGTTTTATAATATAAAAAAAGGGGGAAGTGGATAATACGGGGTAAGCATGAACTCGAACCCCCTGACTCAACACACTCAACCCTTTTTTATATAACACAAACCAACACACTCTACTACCTAACACCCCTGGGGTCTTTTTCGTTATACATCTACAAAATTTAATACTTATACACGTTTTTCCCATTTTGTCTATAACCTGTTTTCGGCTTATTACACAGCTTATTCGACAAGCTATGTAATCAAGATTATTTTTTCTAGTTCTAATTAGTATAACTATTTTTTGTATTTTTCTAGAATTTTTTATAATAGATTTAGTATTTTTAAACAATTATTTTTGTTAAAAACTTTAAAAAATATAAAAAAATAGAAAAATAATCAAAAACTTATAAATCTTTTTTAGAAAATTTTCTTTTATCATAAAAGTTTCTAGGAAAATTAGTTTTGATTTCGTAGGGTTTAATTTGCAAAATTTCGATTTTTAAAGAACGAGATTCGTTCCCGTTCTCATTTTTCGTGTTTTAAAGCTCATTTCAACTCCGTTTTTGTTCTAGTTTTCTTTAAACTTACTTTTTAGTCAATTAGAGTCCATCTAAAAATAAAAATTCATTTTAGGTTTAATTTTAAGAAATTTAGGGTTTTTAAAACTTTAACTGCCGTTTAAGGTTCCTGTTTTGCGTTTTTAGTTAAAGTTTGATTTCCTCTTATTTGTTTTCGTGCTTAATTGTTATCATTTGCTTATTTTAATTTGTAGAAGTAGATAATCAAATCAATCTTTGTTTCCAATTCAAATCATTGTCCGAACAACAAACGTGGTTTCAATTTCATAAATCGTTGGGGAATAACGACCCGGGAATCATACTTCCCGGTTAATATACGTATTATATTATATATATTTTTGAAGATTTTCCTTTTTATCTTTGTCCTCAAGGGTACTTTGGTAATTTTCCATCATATTTTATATTTTATTATTACGTGTGTGTTTCTTTACTAGAATCAATTTTTGGCGCCGTTGCCGGGGATTTGTGATTAAGATTCTCTCGTTAGAAGTTTGTTGATCGTGATTTGAAGACCCTTTCATTTTTGAAAGTTTTGTTTTTGTTAAAAAAAAATAAAAAATAAAAAATTATAAAATATAAAAAGTAAAAAAATAATTTTCTTTTCTTTTAGTATAATTATCATATAAAAAAATAAAAAAAAGAAAAAAAATCAAAAAATAAAAATAAATTAAAAAATTATCCATAAAAAAAAAACAAAGTTGGTAAAAGTACACCAACAAATAATACCTTCAAAGAGGTTATTAAATCCATTAGTAAGTTCCCAACTCTAAACAAAGATTTAAAAACTTACATTTTGTGTCATTTACCAAGGAACGCTCCAAACCTTAAAAAATTAAATTTTTAAGAGCTACCGTGAAGTAAATTTGATTATTTGGTTTAAGTTGTCTTCTCGTTATCCGTTAAAATAGTTTGTTAATAAAAATATATAAAAAAAATATTTCAGTTTAAATTTTCTTTTTCTAATTTTTGTGCATGCGCACTCGTTCTCAAACCTGCAACCATAACCGTCAACAACAAGCCCAACCCGCTGTTGTAGAACCATTTAATTTAGTAGAACCTTTTGATAATCCTCCTTTAGTTCCAATGGCCGATAACCGGACTATGACGGAATTGCTCCAAGCACCCAACGAGGGGTTACGAGGATGGGCAATCTAGATTCCCGAAATCAATGCTAATTTAGAGTAAAAGCATGGTGTTTTGAATCCTCTTGATCAAAACAAGCAGTTTTTTTCGACATGATAAAGAGGATCCACATGCTCACATCCGTTATTTCAATAAAATCACCTCAACAATGAGATTCCCGGACATCCCGAGCACGTCAATTAAGCTTATGCTTTTTCCATTTTCTCTTGAAGGTTTAGCCCGGATTTGGCTAGAAAAAGAACCTCCTCGATCAATTTTGACATGGGATGATCTTGTTTCAAAATTCATTAATCAATTCTTTCCTCTTTCAAAAACGACAAATCTTCGAAACGAAATCACGAGATTTCAACAAAGATTTGACGAATCGTTTTATGAGGCTTGGGATGGATTTAATGACCTTCTTCGAGCATGCCCACATCAGGATCTTTTAGAATTAACATTCACTATATACTTGTTACAATGCATATGAAGCTAATGATCAAGATTCGTTGAATTCTGCTGCGGGTGGAAACTTTTTGGATAAGATGCCTCGTGAATGCTTAAAAATTATCGAGAGTAAATCCAAGGTTCGTAATTCACGAAACAAGGCAGTCGTTGCTAAAGTGAGTTTGAATTCATCTACCCCCGGAATTTCACCAGATGTTGCTGTTCTTACAACCGAAGTTTCTGAACTTAAGAATATGATGAAGACTATGCTTATCGAAAAACAAAAAGCCCAAGCTCCCGCACCCGTAAAAGCGGTCGAGCAGAGTTGTGAACACCTAGTGGAGGGCTCTATCTCATAGAAATTGTACAGCCACCGATGGGCAATGTTTATCGAGACAGGAACATTCAAGAGTACGTTTCCCAGCTGCTGCAGCCAATTTTAAACCAGGAAATACCAATTCCTCGACCTCTGAGTTTGCAAAACCAAATTCACCTCCTGGTTTTCCTCCGAATTCCAAAACAATAAAACCGTTCATCATATATCAAGGAAATAATTCAACATAATTGAGGATACCAATTTTCTATCAAAACCGGAAATAAGCTTCTATCAAGGACAAGTGTATCAACCTCCGACAAGTCAACACCGTGTTTATCCAAGCTCAACCTTATCAGCTACCTGCTCAGCAAATGCAAGTGTTTCAAAGACGCGATTTTGAGAATTAATGTCACGGCGTCTGAATGCAATTATTTAAAGAATTCAAAATAAGGCCAATGTTTACAAAACCATATGACAATTTAACGAAGAAGCTTTCTAATTCGTAAATTCCAATACCCATCGACTTCGAGTTCGGTCTCTTCCAAGTAACACGGTTACTAATCCGAAGGAAAAACTTAAAGGTATTACACAGAAGAGGTGTTATGTTTTTTATCAGGACCTACGATTCCTACTACTTCCTTCTCCACAAGTAGTAGAACTAGAACCGAGGTGACAAATGGACAGCGTTTTTATCCCTAATATAACATAATTTAGCGAAGACGTCCAACCTCTGGTGACCCGGTTTGAAACCAAATCCCAGTTTCTGGCTAGTTGATGCTACCAGTTAGTGCAACCGATGCCTAAACACCCAAACCGTCAGAATACCTTATCCTTCAGGGCTAAATGATTGAAGAAGCACCATGAAAATGCTAACAGAACAAAAAGAAGAAATACAAAACGAAATCTTTAAAGAAATGAGTTTCAAAATTAGTTTTCATGGATGCTTTGACTCTAAATGCCTAAATTAGCTTCAACTCTTAAAGCCTTAATCGGCAAATAAAGAAAAGCTTATGAGACGGCAAGAACACACCTTTAAACGAACATTGCTCGGCTGACATCACTTAACAAGTACCCAAAAAACTTGGTGACCCCGACAGATTCCTTATTCCAAGTAAATTTCGCAGAATGGATGGGTGCTTAGCCATTGCCTGAGGACTTGGCGCTAACATAAATAGCATGCCATTTTCCGTGTGGAAAAACTTAACCTTCCAAACCTAAACCGACGAGCATGACACTAGAACTAGCGACCCGATCGATCTCTCCGACCGAATAGGTCATATTGCTAAAGATGTTCAACGTTAAAGTTGGTGTATTCCAGTTTCCAACCGACTTCGTGGTCGTAGATTTTGAACCAGACCCTCGAGTACACTCTAATTCGTCCCACGGAGTGTATTTCTTATACCAATATTCATGCTTTGATAGACGTGTACGAAGGGTAATTTAACCCTTACAGTTAGACAATGAGGCCATTACTTATAATCGTGATCAAACTTCGAGATACTCAGTAATTATAATGATAGACGAGAATCGTAATCAACGTTGTTGACTTAGCTTGTGAGGAGTATTCTCCGAAGTTCTAGGATTTTCCAGAGACGTGATCGCCAGTGGCATACCACTCCCGGATAAGACCCATAGTTTACAAATTCTCTCCGACTTTACTCCTTCGGGGATAGTGATTTTCTACTTCGTAGAAGAAGCTATTGGCTTTTCTAGCTCTAGCCAGACGATCAACTTCACCGGAAGTCGTTGAATTCCTATTATGACCCATAAGGACATTCTTAATCTCGACGCACCTCCTTAATAGGTGATGCCTTCACCACCTCCCAACCAAGGAAAATATTTACACCCCGGGAAATCAGAAAGGAACTTAACTGTGAGAAGCCAAAACTGCCAAATCTTCAAATTGATGAACCTCATGTGGGTCGAATCTAAAGGACTTACCACCTCATCTCGAATATGCATTTTTGGAAGACAACAACAAGTTGTCGGTCATAATTGAACAAAGATTTGAGTGTCGATGAAAATAGCTCTCAACATAAAGGTTCTAAAGTCCCAAAAGCGAGCAATCCCCCACCCCCCCCCCCCCCCCCCCTCCCCCCCACCAACGCTTGGAAACTCACGTTTCCGACATAAAGGGTATTACCCCTAAATTTTATTCTCATAAAATTCTTAATGGCAGAGATGTACTACGAACCATCGGTCTCAACATCCGAGAATGGGTTAAATACCATAAGATCATGATTTCATTAAGGAAAGTAGGGTTGAAAAACTTCTTGTAGCTGGATTGATCTACCCAATCTCGGATAGTCCTTGGGTGAGCCCAGTGCACTGTGTGCCAAAGAAAGGAGGATTGACCGTAGTGACCAATGATGAAAATGAGTTAGTACCAACTAGACTTGTAACAGGATGGAGAGTTTGTATTGATTATCGCAAGCTGAACGAAGCCACCCAAAAAGACCATTTCCCTTGCCGTTTATGGATCAAATGCTTGAGAGACTCGCAGGAAATTAATAATATATTTCCCCTCGATGGTTTTCCCTGTTTACTTTCAAATACCAATCGATCCGAAAAGATCAGGAAAAACCACATTCACATGCCCATACGGAACGTTTGCTTACCCCTGCCGCATGCCTTTGGCTTATTGCAATGCACCAGCACGTTGCTAGAGTTTATGATGCTTATCTTCCATGATACTGATTGAAAAGACGATGGAAATGTTTTCATGGATTACTTCAGTTTTTCAGAAATTTCTTTTTCGTACGTGGCCTTTTCAATTTTAAGAAAAAATGCTTAAACGGTGTTCAGACACTAATTTGGTCCCTAAATTGGTAATAAGCCATTATATATGGTGAAAGAATTCATCGTACTTGGAACATAAAAAATTCAAAGAAAGGAATATAAGTCGACAAAGCCAAAATAACCAGATGCTAAATTACTTCACCAACTACCGTCAAGGAATAAGGATTTTTTCCTCGGACAAGAAAATTACTTGCAGGTTTTTACCGTAGATGTTAATCAAGGACTTTATTAAAAATTTTCTCGACACCATGACTCATCTCCTTGGAAAAACAACTCCTTTCATTTTCTCCGAGGAATGCATTATCAAGCTTTTCAAACTAAAGAGAAATTAACCGAAACTCCAATTCGATTACCCCTCAAACTGGGACCAACCCTTTGAGCAACGTGTGCGATGCTAGCGACTATGTCCATTAAGGTGCGGATATCTGGGCAACGAATTAGGATAAACAAACTTTAAGGCCTATACATTATGCAAGCAAAATAATGACCGAGGCGGAATCGAACTACACCACAACAGAAAAGGAAATGTTAGCTGTGGTGTACGCTTATTAATAAAATTCCGGTCATAGACTCTGAACCTTCATCATGAATAAAAGCATAGTGTATACGGACCATTCCGCCCTTAAGTACCTATTTGCTCAAAAAGATGCCAAGGCAAGATTGCTACGATGGGTTCTCCTTCTTCAGGAATTCGATTTTAAAGTAATTGATACGAAGGGAGCCGAGAACTACGCGGCCGATCATCTTTCCCGATTAGAAAACCCGTATGAAAATGTTCTCGATCTAAAGGAAATAAACAAAAATTTTCCTCTCGATACACTTAATATGGTGAAATTCTCGTGGTACCCAAGATCGCCCCCCGTGGTTTATGCGCCGAATGCAAACTACCAACGCGGGGAATTTCATTGTCAAAGGAATGTCAACTCAGCAGAAAAACAAATTTTTCAAAGATGTCAAACACTATTTTTAGGACGACCCTTTTCTATTCAAAACTTGTGCGGATCAAGTGATCCGTCGAGGTGTTTCAAGCCAAGAAGCTGTCGACATCCTCACAGCTTGTCATAGTGGACCCACCGGGGGACATTACTGTGCCAACTACACCGCCAAAAGGTTTTTGACTCAGGATTTTTATTTGCACCAGTGGCAATCTACAAAGATGCCCATGAGTTAGTTAAAAACTGTGACTCATGCCAGCGTCAGGGAAAAATTTCACAACGTGATGAGATGCCACAAAATTCCATCCAAGTGTGTGAAATCTTTAATGTCTGGGGCATAGACTTCATGGGACCATTTCCGTCATCTAGAGGAAATAAGTACATACTCGTAGCCATCGATTACCTATCTAAATGGGTTGAAGCCAAGGAGGCGCTCCCCACTAACGATGCTAGAGTTGTAGTTAAGTTTTTGAAATCTATTTTTGCCCGATTCGGTACATCGAGAGCTATTATAAGCGATCGTGGGACCCATTTCTGTAATGACAAATTTGCTAAAGCAATGTCTAAGTATAGGGTCACTCATCGTCTTGCTACCGCTTACCACCCTCAAACGAGTGGTCAAGTTGAGGTGTCGAATCGTGGGTTAAAACGTATTTTAAAGAAAGGAACGGTAGGAGAAAATCGTGCCTCATGGTCTGATAGGCTTGAGCCGCTCTAATGGCATTCCGTTCCGCTTATAAGACACCAATTGGTTGCACCCCTTACAAGCTCGTGTATGGAAAGCCGTGTCATCTACCTATCGAATTAGAGCATAGAGCGTATTGGGCATTAAAACATGCTAATTTTGATCTTAAAACCGCGGGCGATCACCGTAAGCTGCAACTTAATGAACTTAATGAGCTTCGTGATCAAGCATACGAGAATTCTTTGATTTATAAGGAAGGACGAAGAAGCTTCACGACTCAAAGATCAAAAACCGCATTTCATGTGGTGATCAATTCTTTTGCTTTTCAACTCTCGTCTAAAGATATTCTCGGGAAAGCTTAAAACCCGATGGTCCGACCCTTTTACTATAACCGAAGTTTTTCCATATGGCACTGCAAAATTATCTCATACCGACGGATCAAACTTCAAAGTGAACTTCCACCGACTTAAGCACTACTTCGGAGGGGACACACCAACCATGGTTGTCCTGGAGTTCTCCAGACTTTCCTAAGACCCGAATGAATTCATGGAACAGTCATGCTATGTGACTCAGTCTTACCAAAACAAAAAGCGCTTTCGTGGGAGGACACCCCATGCTTATCCATTTTCATTCTCTAGCTTCTAATGTGTTTTGAGGAGGCTTGTAACTCTTCCGTTTCCTGTTGTTGTACTTGTGGATTTGTTTTGCAGGATGAACCCAAAATTTTTGAATACCTCGTATTTGGGTGTTTTTGTCCCGCTCCACTCGATCTTCCTAGCCTTTGATTGCCATTAAGTTTGGGGAAGATCCGATTCCTAAGATTATTATCGACTAACATTTATCTTTACCACACTTAATAAACGTCTTTAAGATTTTTGTTATCACTTCTTCATGCATGAGTTATGCATTCGAACCTTTTTGAGTTCTAGTAAGGGGTTTTTAAAGTTTAGGCTAGGAAACCATTGATGGGAAGGGAAGGGGAATTTTTTATATATTTTGATAGAGGATAATGTTTGATTTTAGTATGGGGTAGTATATCTTCGATATGATCTTACCTACTTTTCCTGTTGTTCTCACGTACCCCGTTTTTCCACCAAAAAATTTCAAAAATATGAAAAAATTTAAAATTTTCAAAAATAAAATAAGTATTTTTGTCACAATTTTGACTTTCCTACTGGGTAGAATAAGAATAAATTTGACAACAATCGATGCGTGTTGAACTCCTAGCTTGTTCCTTAACTTTTAAGCTAAGCGTTCGCTAAAATTCGCGAAGAACGAAAAATGATAGAGTTAAGTATGAGTAGGATGCTAAACAAGGATTGGTTGGAAATCTTAAGAGCTCATGTGTGTAATTTATCGCTTTTTCTCCCATAAGCTCTTAACCGGAATAATATACGTGCTATTTTTGGAGATTAAACTTAAATCAATAATTTTTATGTAATATATAGTAAAAAATTTAGTCTTAGTTCAAACTTATACTTGAATTTTTCAAAAAGAAGTCTTCTTTAAAAAAAATGATGATAAAAATCATAAAAAATATATAATATTATAATAAAAGTTGTGGGCTGATAAAAGTTTACTACCTCTTGCCGGCTCACAACCGATGTTGCAGCCTTCTAAAAGGTACAAGGTTACGAATCGCATAAATGACTAAATAATATTAAGTATGAATTAATAAATAGATTTCTTTTTGTTAAATTCAAATATGCTTTTGCACTTTGACTATTCTATAAGCTATGTATATACGGGAAACCTAAGAGTTTTTGAAACCTAAGGTCCGTGAGTCCCGATACTAGTCTCTGTGGGGTGTCAAAAGCCTGGTCACTTAGCCGCAAGGTTGGGATGTGCCGAGACGAAAGTCGCTACATGGGATGATCTCGCCTTCAAACTCATTATTCTTAGGTGGAACGTGAAGCATATTAAGTTGCAAAAAGTTAATCCATGGTTGAAATTCAAAATAGCACACTCACTTAAGATATAATAAATGTAGAGAGTGAAAAGTTCACAAGTTGTAAATATGAGTAGTGTTAGCATCTTTACTGATATTTAGCTGTGATTTCGTTTTAAAAGCTTGTTTGGATAAGCAAAAAGTCGGGGAACTATGAACTTTATATTCCTTTTGGGGCAGGTTCTTCTCCAGTATCGAAATGCATCTTGTTCTATGATCCCAAATAGTTATGGAAATGACGAAAGTCGAAATAAACTAAGTTATATATTTAAAAAAATTGAAAAAGTTTTATAAAAATGGAAAATGGGGTGTTTTATAACTTGTAATTTCTTTACTCTCCCTCACAAAAGTCTATGCTACTATTTCAAAGTTTTAGTTTGGGGAAGTTTTTTTGAGGTTATTTTGTTATGGAGCTATAATATTGCGTGAGGACACCTACAATCGCTTAGTTTGGGGAATTTTGATATGTATGAAAACACATATCCTTTTTATATCAAAATAGGCCCTAAAAAGACAAAATTGTGCTTTAAATGCTTGAATATTGCTTGTTTTGTCTTTGTGATTGTGTAGGTACGGATATTGCAAAAATCTCAAGAAAATGGTCAAAACCGGACAATCACGGACACGGGAACGGACTTGAGTACGCAAAAGCCGGGAGAATGCTATCAAAGGTCAACAAAAGTCAACCCTTGGTCAACCAAAGTCAACACACAAAAAAACAAAACCCAAATTTCCCAAAACAGTCCCTCAAAGTTAAACCAAATTACAAAAATAATCCCTAAAGCCTAACGGTGTTAACTCTTTTAATAAGAGTTAACACCCGTTAACTCTTATATAAACCAAACCATAAACCGAGCCCACTTTACCTCTTGGCCCAAACCCTTTCTATAAGCCCAAAGTCAAACGAAGAAGGCCCGTGTAAAAAGAAAAAGTCAAACAACTCTTTTATACAAGTTTTTCACGCGCGAAAATCTGTTGTTACTATTCACCATCTCCTTCGTTTTACCTCGAGTTCAAAACAAAGGAAAATCAAAATTGGCCAGATGGAGAGACAATTCAAGTAATAAAGGACACCTTGACAGAGTATTACATCACCAAATGCTCTTATTTGTCAATCCCCACAAAGGGAATGCTACGTGGATAGAAGAAAACACACAAGGAAAAGGAAATTTGCACTAAAAGGCTTGAAAAAGAAGCACAATGGCTCTGACACACGGAATGCCACGTTGGCAATCCGTGTGCTCACCAAAGTGATCCAACGGCTTAAGATAAAGATCTAATGATTGGCAAGATTCAAGGGGCAGGTATTTATGGGAGCATCTACCAACCTCCAAGGCCTAGAAAGCATCTCCTGATGGCTAATAAATAGCCCTACAATTCACATACACAAAACTAGTTTTTAGCTTTAAATTTTTAGCTTATGTAGTTTTTTAAGCTTTAAACTTTAGCTTTTTGTATTTCAATTCAGTTATTTAATTCATCTTCAAAATGATTGTAATCACTTTTCAAATTAATGAAATCCAGTGTTCTTTTATTCAATCTATCATAAGCTCTTATTATTTTCAAATGTTTTCAGTCAATTTTCCAAAAGCTCCTAATAAGCTCATATAAGCCATTTGAGTCTCTAAGCTCAAATTGAGCTATTAATAAGCTCTTAATATACTTAAATCTTCAAAAGTTTAAGTTGTTTAACTAGATCATCTTATTGTAATTTTCACTTTCAAAAGTTGTATTCAATTTTCCTTATTAATAAAATCAAGTGTTTACTCTTTATAATCTGTTATAAGCTCTTTTATCTTAAAATATCATGTTTACTGTTCTAAAAGCTTCTCACAAGCTCTCTTAAGCTCTCTGAGTCTATAAGCTTAGGTTGAGCTCAAGTTAATCATTTAATCTACTTAAACCTTAAAATCAGACTTAAATACCTTTGCTTATGGATTATGGACTTATGGATGATAAGCTTAACTTGGAAGAGCTTATTGGACTTTTACTAGCTTGTCTTCTAGACAAGCTAGAGCTGTAGATAGGCTTTTTGAGCAATTTGAGCCTTGTTTAGAGCAAAGGCAGCTTGTAAGTTTCCTATTTCTATTACTGTCTTAATTTTCTAGCTTATAGTTGCTTATTTACTAGCTTATTTGTGCTTTATCTGTCTTATTATGCTTATTGCGGTAGTTTAATGCTAAAAATATTAGAGAGTTTAAATCTTAGAGTTGCTTAATTTGTCATAAAATCTCTAAAAACTAAAAATAAGTAGAATAGATAGTAGCTTTTAGTTATTTGGCTTATTTGATTAATGTTATTTGATCATTTTAGTTATCATAAGCTGCTTATTATCTAGTATTGAAGTTTTGATCATCATATCATAATTTCATAAGCTTCTATGGTTTTATCAATTGTTAAAGGGGTGTTTGGCATAGCAGTTTTACCTTCAAATTAAAATTGCAGTTGGCCATTTGGTCTTTTGTTTTTGGTTCAATCTCTCATATAAGTTTGTCTAAGCTAGTTTTATAAGCTAGGATTAAAGTTAGTAAGTAATTTCACTAGTTAGTTTTTCATAAGTCCAAATCTGTCAATTTCTATTTACATTATAAGCCTTGTTCTGTCCTAGCTTTTACATTTACTTAATTTGCATTTAGACTTGTGTTTTAAGAGTGTTAGAATTAATGCTTTTGGTCTGCAATAAAAGGTTTTAAAGTTTTGGTCATTTTTGTGCAAGTTACATCAGATAGGGAAAGGAGCTTAAGTTCCTTAATCTAGCTTAAATTTTAGTTGGTAATTCTATTTTTTAGGATTTTAAACTTAATAATCAAGTAGATTAGAGGTGATAGTTTATCTGTTTAGAATTAGTTTTCATTCAAAAGCTCTTTAAGACTATTGATTTTAAGCTCAAAGTAGCCCTCAGGGACTGTTTGGTTTTAAAGTTTTCATTAAGTGTTTGATTTATTTTCCAGCTTATGGCTTGTTCTTTGTGCTTATTCTTGTTCATTTAGCTCTTTAGGTTAGTATTAGCTTATTAGTAGCTTAATTTGTCATAAACTTAGCTTATTGTGGTCTTTTAGATTATCAATTTAAGAAAAATACCAAAAAGAAAGTTAAATAGTTTCTGTCACTTCTTTAAGCAATTTACAGCTTATTTAGTGCTTTTCATAAAAAGTTTCTTTTATTAAAAATGCTTATTTTCAGCTTATTTACAACTTTGCTTTTATAAGTTTTCAAACAAATAAAAAAAAGGGAAGGTGGAAATCGAGGATGAGCAAGGCTCGAGCCCCCGACCTCAACACCCTCTACCCTTTTATAACAACACAACACACACTTCGCTACCAACGCGCCCGGGGGTCTTTTTCGTTAAACCTTTACAACATTTAATATTTATACATGTTTTCCCTTTTTAGCTTATAAGCTGTTTTAAGCTTATTACACAGCTTAATCGATAAGCTGTGTAATCAAGCTTATTTTTCCTAGGTTTTATTTAGTTTAAGCTATTTTCTGTATTTTTTTAGAATTTTTATAATTAGTTTAATTTTTTTAAACATTTATTTTTGTTAAAAACTTTAAAAAATCATAAAAAATAGAAAAATAATCAAAAAAATATAATTCTTTTTTAGAAAATTTTCTTTTATCATAAAGTTTCTAGGAAAATTAGTTTTGCTTTCGTAGGGTT
>BQNB010079873.1:4602-30103 GCA_026074375.1 Tanacetum coccineum | reverse complement strand
GTGGAATTTGGGTAAACATTTAGAAACGAAAAGGCTAAATCCTCACAATATCTAACAAGGGTTATTGTGTAAGGGTTATGTAACATGTAACAAAAGTATGCTTGAATTTTTTTTAAAATTAAACAAAATTTAAGCATTTTAATGTGAAAAATAGGATAAGTAAACATTCTAATTCCACCCCCCACTTGAATTATACAACGTCTTTGTTGTATATATAAAACATTAAATACGGGAATTAAAAGGAATTAGAATGAGAAACTCCCCTGATAATTGCTCGGTAGATTCTCCAAGTTGCGTTTATGAGCAAGATTGTGTTGAACAACCGCCTTAAAGTTTCAAGACTCCAACACTTTAGTATCTCCATATATTTAAATTCTCCACCAATATTCGTCGATATTTCTTTCACGAGGTCCTGTAGAAAATATAGGAAGAACATGTGTATTCCTATCTTGGTACTTACGGTTAATTTAAACTAAAGTAAACAAAATAATTACGGGTCAGTCTGGTGGATATGGCGTATTAGGCTAGTGAATACGCCGTATTCAAAATCTGAAAATAATGTTTTTAAAGTGCAATAAAAATAAAGACTAATAACGTCCAGACAATCAATACGCCATATGGTATAGAGCGGATACGCCGTATTGATGTCTGGGAAGACATACTCGATAACAAAATTAAATAACAATCCGAGTTGTCTCCCGGGAAGCACTTTTGTTTACAACGAAGTCTTTAAGTTAGACTTTTCTTTAGCTTCTCTTTTCACTTGGTGCGCGTCACCTTCCATCCTTTGTCCTTTTTCTAAAAAATATCTTGGTATATTATTGACAAATTATCTTTGTTTCTTTCCTAAATATCATATTCATAACTTTTAATAGCAATATATTCTTCGTTGGGAAGTGAGTACTGAACCGCTTCAAACTTTTCTGCTTTGCACCTCCTTTTGTTAGGTTGCTCATCAATAGAACCGGATATATTGCTATATTTGTGCTTTGTCTGACTTTGCTCATCTTCCTTTTCGGTGTCGCTCTTTTCACGTGTTTTTATATAATAGGTTTGAAGAATGAGTCAGAGGTAGTATCGTTACTACTCAAGATGTTATCATCAATTCGTCTCTTATTCTAATTCCCATTCATCCAAGCATGGAACAATACCTTTTTAGTTCACTCATCAATTTTCATGTGTTTATCAAATGAAGGATTTACTCGCGATATGAATTCAAGTGGATCAATCCCCCAGTTGTCTCCTTCGTCTAACATTTCTTCTTCTCCATCGTATGATTAATTTCTCAACGAGTTCTTCCCAAATGGTAATTTTTCCTTCCCCCTCGTTTTTCCACCATTGTCGTGCATCATCAGTAAGTGAGAGAGGAAAGACCTTCATTCGTAGTTAATGGGAATCCATACCAGGAACATGAATCAAATCAACCATTTCAAGTACCTTAGCAATGTGGTTTACAACATCATCATCAATCCATCCACGATATGTATTCTTTTGTAGTTCCTCTATTGTTGAGTTCAATGTTAATATTGTTACTGGTGATAAAAAATTTAGTTTAGTTCCTGTATTTTCCATATTAAGAATTGGTTTATGACTTCTTGTAATTCCTTCTTCAATCAACTAGCTCTGATAAGTTCTTCCTGTAACAAGGGTAAAAATATCAGCAGGATTTGCTCTGAAGAAAGGTAGAAAAAATTTGGCACGAGAATCAAATAGGAAAACCAAGAATTTAGTTTCTGTCTCAGATGATCGATACGCCGTATCCAATGGAAGTGGATACGCCGTATTAATCTGTTTGAGTGAATATGCTGTATTGGACAGAGGACTGGATACGCCGTATCTGATGGAAGTGGATACGCCGTATTCAGCTATCGACCAGAACAGTGTATTAAGGAAAATAATTAAATACGCAAACAATTAAACACACAAATATACAAAATTTACAGAATATACAAGAATATACACTAATTTAAATTACACTAATCCTAAGGGTTAGATCTAATCTAAAGTTAAAAACTAAAATATCAAATAGAATCAAGATTAATTTTCACTCCCCGGCAACGGCGCCAAAAACTTAATGTGTCGTTGTATGGTGTACATTTTATTGATTCAAGTTTTAAATTTATATTTTGCCGACTAAACCAAAAACAACACTTTAACGGACAGTGTACCCGATCGGTAGTAGTTTCGTGGTAAGTAGGGTGTCGATCACTGAGAGCGAGGTTAAATCTATCAATTTAATTAATATCTTGGTTATCTAATCTATGTTAATTCTATTATAATCCTATGTTAAACCTATGTCAGTCTAAATCCTAATTCTAACGGGAAAAGGGGGTTTTCAGCCTGAAAGACTGGCACGGTTTGGTTGGTGACTACAATCAATTCAAGGCACTTTGACCCACACAAGCTAATTAACAAAAGATAAAAGAGCGGTCGAACCTTATATAAGAAAATTGTATTAACCATTATTAACCGATTAGAACGTTGGTTTGTTTATTTAGTGCAATGATTTCTTCTCTTGAGGTGGCATATCATTCTTAGACTTAGGCGTTACATCTTCCTAAGACCTAGACACAGACTTAGAAGGACAATATTTGTGTAATTATTATTCTAGATGTATAAATTACTATATGGAGAGCTATCCCGGACTCTAGATCCACTTGGTCCAGTAACTTGTTACTAACCCGAAGCTCATAGAGGACTTTACCCACTTTACCGCTGAATGAAATTTAACACTATAGTCCACTTGTCCCACTATCCAATGGAAACAGAACGTTACTTGTTGAATTATCTAGTCACATGCTAGTCACACTATCAATAAAACCATTGCCAATATCCAAGTTAACAAGATAAACCCGAAGCATATCCAAGACACATCGTAAAAGATCAATAGTTGTGTAATTCTTAGTCTAGATGTATAAATTATATATGGAGACTATCTCGTACATCTTAGATCCACTTGGCCGCTCACAATAGTCTAGTTGAATGATAAGGTGCGCATACAAAAGCGCGAATCAATATTATTGTAAACATAGAACGAGCACCACTGATAAATCAAAAATGCGAGATAAACAAATACCAAACATTCAAATCTCATAAGAGAAGGCTAATACCCGAAGTATAAGCCTTCAAACTTCCATAATAAATACAAGAAGCAATTATTTAGCAATGTAAACTAACCGTATTAGACGAAATGATAACCAAAACTACGACTGACTAAAGTTTATGGAATTACACATTGTCTTCTATGGAATTGATAACGTACTCGACCTCTTTGCTGCTCTTTTTCTCTAACTCGAAAATCGACTTTTGTGGTTTAGATATCGAGAATATAATTTAGCACACTTAAAACTCATTTTGATTTTTTCTATTTATAAGAGTCTGAGTCGGTTCGATACGGCGTAATCCAATATTTGGATACGGCGAATTGGGGTTTCTTGGAGTAAGGACCACGTCTTGATCCTATCTAGAAAAATATATTCATTTCCTATTTTCCAATACGCGTATGGTCTTCTGGATATGGCTATTGACTTTATTCCCTATGTGTCTTTTTTGTGAGCGCAGGAACTCTAAAAGTGTCCAACTCTTATCAATTACCATAACTGCATTTTAACGATACAATTAGTATATGCACTTAATTAAACATATTCAAACGAGGAATACGAGATGTTTTGTTCACCTAGTGCAACTATGGAAGGCAATCCTAGCCCACTCTTTGAATAATTCGTCTCATATATGAATGCGTATAAACGATTTACTGTTTGAGGAAATTTCGGCAGCATTTCCCCTCAACTCCCCAAATATGTGTTTAAAGACATATTCGTAGGAGTAAAGGAGAAACACTGTCGAAATCATCTCAAATAGTAAACCAGTTATACGCATTCATATCCTAAATGAGACAAAACATTCAAAAAGCAATCCCAAACAAGGGACTTTCCGAAATTAATTTCTAAAAAATTAATTCCGAATGGGTTTTCTATAGGATGATTAAAATCATACGGGGATTTTCTAAAATTAATCACTAAAATCCTAAAACATTCAATAAAATAAATACCAAAAACATACATTTATATCAAATAAGTTGTTTTTAAACAGCTTATCAAAATAAGCTGTTTACAGCCTATTCTCATCACCAAATGAAGCTTATTCCTAAAAAGAGTGTTTGGATTTGCATTTTACAATGTCAAGGGGTGTTTGAATTTGCATTTTACAATGTCAAGGAGTGTTTGAATTTGCATTTTACACAAAGTAATAACTATAAACGTTCCCCGACGACATGTCCCCGAGGATAACAAAAGGATAAAAAAAATTAGAACATACCTTCGACTGTGGACACGGCTAGTTCTCGCCCCTCAGCTCGTTGTCGCCCTCGGCTCGATCTCAGCCGCTGCCTCTTAACTGCCAAAAAAAATTACAAATCTAAAATAAAATTCGTATGCTCAAAATTACATTCAAACCTTAATTATCATATTGTAATTAACATAATTAAAAAAATTAAAGTTAAAACTCAATTATCAATTAAACCTTTAATAAGCAAAAAACTAAAATTAAACACTACCACCTATTAGAGGGTTATAATAAGAAGTAAAAGAATTATCATTTAGAGGGTTAAGGGATGAATTATTGTTTAGAGGATGAGGAGGATTTCGTGTGCTCGTGTGCGCGTGAGTGGCGGTGTCGAGTGGTGGTGGGTACGGTAGTGAGAGGTGGTGGTAGGTGAGCTGTGGTGGTGAGAGGTGGTGGTGGGTGAGAGGTGGTGGTGGGTGAGCTGTGGTGGTGCTACGTGTTACTGAAAATCGCTGGTGGTGGAGTAGTTTTGGTGTTTTGCGTTTTTTTTACAAAGTGTGTACTCAGATCTGTTTTGGTGACTTTTAAAATCCCCGACGACATTCTCGGGCGACATGTCACCGGGGAATGTTTTTAATAAAAAAAAATTTGTCGTTTAGCAAAAATGGTGCGTTACTAAAAATTTTCGAGGGTAACAAACCCCGGCGACATGTCGCCGGGGAATGTTTTTTAATAAAAAAATTTATACAGTTTTTTAATAATTAATATTCAAAAAATATATTTATATAATTATGTTTTTTATAAATAAAATTTATATAAATAATAATTTTAAACAAAAATTATATTTTTATAAAATATATAATCGGTTCGTTTCGACCAGGTCGGTCCGGTTTCTCGGTTCGTATATAATTATAATTTAAAATTATTTTTTATAAAATATATAATTATTATTTACAATTATTTTTTATAAAATATATAATCGGTTCGTTTCGGCCCGGTCGGTCCGGTTTCTCGGTTCGTATATAATTATTATTTAAAATTATTTTTTATAAAAATATATAATTATTATTTACAATTATTTTTTATAAAATATATAATCGGTTTGTTTCGGCCCGGTCGGTCCGGTTTCTCGGTTCGTTCAGGTCGGTTCGTATATAATTATTATTTAAAATTATTTTTTATAAAAATATATAATTATTATTTACAATTATTTTTTATAAAATATATAATCGGTTCGTTTCGGCCGGGTCGGTCCGGTTTCTCGGTTCGTTCCGGTCGGTTCGTATATAATTATTGTTATTGTTGTACATTAGACGTTCAACGGATGAGTCGATGTGTTATCGTTGTACATTAGATGTTCAACGGATGAATGGATACTCCCGCCAAAAACTCCTGCCATATACTCCCGCCATATACTCCCACCAAAAAATCCCTCCAAAAAACTCTTTTTACCATAAAAGCAGATATTATCATCACAATCACCAACAGATCACACACACTCTTATCATCACAACCACAAACATATCACACTGTTATTATGAAGATGGTGCCATATGAAGCTTTTGCGTGTCCTTGTGGAGCCGGAGATGTAGTTCTGCGAGAATTGTATAAACCTAAAACCCGTGGTAAACTATACTATGCATGTCCACGATCAAAGGTGAACAATCACATGCTTTTTTTTTATGTAATTAATACACAATAATGTGTTATTTATTAAAAATTATTATCTTTACGCTTTAACAGCCTCGGCAAAAACACTTTCGGATGGAATTTTTTATGGAAAGAGGGAACGAAAGTCCGTCTACTAGTATGTTTCTGCTGGAGCTTCAACGACTTTTATTTAATTCGCTAGGATCTTCATCGACTCTACTTTATCCCAGATCTTCAACCCTCACATCGCTATCTCCAGGAGCTTCAACACCTCAAAGCTATTCTCTGGGAACTTCAAGAAATGCAGAGTGCTCAAACTGCAAGCACTTGCTTGGAAAGATAACGGTACTCGAGGCAACGGTGGATATGTATATGCATCTGAAACAACACACAGTTAATCCAGCCGCACTATTTCACGAAGTTTACAATAACATGGGAAAACTTGATTTGGAGTAGTTTGTCATTTGAAATGTAATTCGTATGCTTCCTTGTTTAAATGTTTATGGCTTTTCTAATGTAATTCGTATGAAGACTTATGTTTATCTAATGTAATTCGTATGCTTCCTTAGAATGTAATTCGTATGCTTCCTTGTTCTACGTTTTTAAGGTGTATGTTTCATATTGAACACATGGCATGATGCACAGCTCTACATTAGAATAAATGTATTATGCTGCGTCAGTTGTTAAACGTTTAACATGATCTAATGAGTATCTATTATTTCTTTCTCTTCTAGCCCATCCATCTTATCATATAAGCTCCCAAAACACCTAATATGCATGTTCCAATATAATTATTTTGCGTTTAAAATATGTTACTATAATTATGTCATCAATTTTTCTGTGAAACTATAATAGTCAAAAGGCGGGAAATCAAACTAAAACTACGTCAAACTATAAATAGTTTAAAGCTAGGAATTCATAAGTATCTTAAACGACGTCAAACTAAAACCATGTCAAACTATAAACCAAATAACCACTAAACCAAGTCAAAAAAGTCAATAAATATTCCCTGGCGACATGTCATCGGGGATTATGTAGGCCACGTCACCACACTTAACCAAATAAACACTAAACCCAGTCAAAGAAAGTCAATAAAGATTCCCGGCGACATGTCGCCAGGGATTATTCAGGCTACGTCACCTCAAAAATCATTAACGCTAGTCATTTTCTTAAACGCAATCGATATGTTGTGGAACGTATCCCCGCCGACATGTCGCAGGGGAAAAGTGAGCGAGAAACGTTGCCGCCAAGTTTTTTGTTGATTTTTTGGGTCAAAGTATAACCAACTTTTCCCCGGCGACATGTCGTCGGAGAAAAGTTTTTCATCTTTTGACTAAAAAGTCTATGAGATTTAGTGCCACGTAGGATGCCGTTTTGTCGTTTAGCGATGTTTCCAAGTCGCCAGGGAAAATTCGTCGCCCGTTCTCCTTTTTCTTGTAGTGAAATTGTTGGTTTTTCGGGTCTTGATAATCAAATATAACTTGGATAATTCTTGAATCGTGTAAAAGTCTACTTTCCTGATATAATATTTCTACCCTATTGATTGCCTTGGGTTACAAGAAATTTGTATAAGGATAAGACAAGAATGAACACTCAAATTCTATGCAAAAGAAAGAGAGCAAAACATTGGATAATTTGTTATATTTGTTGTTGATATGATATGAAGATGTTCATATGAAAGACCAAAGTATGTTTATATAATAAACTCCATGGTAATTGTATGGAAAAGTTGTAATTCTTCATGAAAAGTCATACCTTTTCATGTATAGTCACACCCCTTTGATGAAAAGTCACAATACTTTCTTTATAATCTTTTTAGCAACAGTTTAGAAATAACCTAAAACTGTCGCTAACTGCAATCATTAAAGACAGTGTATGGATAAATTAGGGACACACAAATTCTGTCACTATATTTCCCTTGACTTACATTCACAACCTTTTCTATTTTTCGTACCCGAAATCAAGTTAATTAGTTTATACAAGCGTGCACTCCGCACCTCCAAACTTTTATTATAACTTAACTTGAAATCCATTTGGTCTCGGGTAAATCACTATTATACAAAATTATTGATGACACTAAAATCACCAACACAAATGATGTCACATGGATGGTTGGAGGAGAGAACCACCTAACAACCATGGAAACACCCTCGGATACGTTTTCTAAGTAGCTCAGGGATTTGGCATCGATAATGAGACATTGGGTCATGAATGTTGTAGAAAATATGGAATTGGGTGTTGTTGCCTTCGTCTTCCACTTTATGTGAAACAAACCATGGATGTTTAGGAGGCATGATTGAATCACAAGAAATCTCCACGTGCTTCGCTTTCATCTACAAAGTGTTCGATATTATTAATTCAAAGCAACACTGATATGATATCCAGGAACATATAGATTTTTACGACTGCTTTCATACTAAGTATCTAAAATTAGTTTAAAGGGGTCAAAACAACATGAGTCGCTAACTGAATGGGCACCTAATGAATCAAACTAATCCTAGACATAAGTTAAACAAGAAGCGGACATAACACATGTAACAAAAACCTCAAATTACTTTGAAAAACCTAAAAAAATGTGCAATAGACCTAAAAAAATCTCGAGTTTTATCCGCTTTCTTAAGAAGTGTTTGTTTAAGCTCTTTTTAGGGGACATGAGCTTATTAATTTATATAGCTTAAATAAGCCTAAAAAGGTGTTTTTGTAAACTTATAAGGTTGGCTTATATGAGGGGTTTTTTCTTAATAACCTCAAATTTTGTGGCTTATTAAGTAAAAGTAAGCTTATTAAAAGGTGTATAACAAAACACTTATTTAAGGGGTGCATAGCAATCACAGTTTTTATGTTTGCGTACTCTTTGGTCATTTTTTTCTCGTTAACTATAACAAAGCTAACCTAAACGCTAATTATTGGCTTATGGACTTATTTTATCCCTTAAATTACAATTTCAACTGCTATGAGCTAGCCTAGTGGCAAAATTGTAACTATCAGCACTATAAACCTCTCAAGATTACTTCATGAGTTCATGCTAGATGCAAACAATGCAAGTAGTTGTGCCCTCGTGAACATGGAGGGATTTACTATGTTTGATTATATGTGGTGGGGGGTTCACACCTCGTAAATTAGTAGACCAAAAGGTTTTAGCGGGAAACTATATTGTTCACCCAAAAAATATAAGCACGAGGGAGTGTTTGGGCATATGTTTTGAGCTTAGGCTTATGGTTTAATAAACTGCTTATAGCTTATAAACTATAAGCTGATAAGTCCAACCAAATAAGCATAACCAAACAATTGATCGAGCTTATTTTAAGCATAAACCAAACACATGCATGCATACATGAACATGTACCATTTAACATATATACACATAATTAATTAGCAAAAAAAATAAAACATACTTTGGGTTTTCATTTTGTGCCGTGAATGATGAATGGGAAGCAATGTGGATTGTATGTTTAAGGGTTTAGGATTAAATACACAATTTTAATATGGATAAAAAACATTTCTAATATTTGGCAAAGATTACAAAATCCGAGACTATAAAATTTCCTATATATTTACCAACTATAACTAGTTATAATACCGGTGCACGCACGGGGTTTTAATATGAATATTTTTTCATGTATTGATATTGTATATATTGTCGTAAAAATATACTCAACTTTTCATATTTATAACCCGAGACCCCTTTAATCTAAGGCTCTCACAAGTTCTACAAATGCATAATTCGTTACACCAACATATTAGTAATCTATATCTATATAAAGATTCAGTACAAAGTATTCAATTACAGTAGTTATGACTCAATTCCATTAAGGCCCATAAACATCCGATGCCTTTCTATTTGCCCTCATTCATCATCGTAGCCTCTCTATATGTACACAGGATTCATGTGGTTACAAAAAAACCAAGAGAAGATGAAGAGTTCTAGAATTACAACATTTATTGATGCAGTTACAAGTAAAGCAACAACTAAGATCAATTGATTTCAGAAACATATGGGACAAATGATCCGAATACCAATACAGATTTGATTTATTTGTCATAAACTTAAATCAATTCCACTTATTTAAAACCCCAATAATGAACTTCACGGATCAATCGATGTCACTACTCGCCGAACCATAAGCTATTTGACGTGTCAAAGGATCCAGGTGATCCATGTATTTTAACCCACACTCCGTCACCTGGGTATTAAGTTAATTCCGTTAAATGGAATTGTACAACTCAGTATACTTTATTTTATTCATTTTATCTGTTTTTGAGTTAATTTGATGTTGTGAATTATGAATTGTGTGATTAGATTTGGTGGTTGTGAGTGACGGTGACGATAAGAAGATATCGTTGTGGCGGAAGACTAGCTAGAGTACAGGGATCATTCCTGCCATCGGGACTGATAGCGGCGGTGACAATATTGAGGTGAGTCACTAACAATGTGTGTTGATTTTGTTATATATTTAAGAGGTGTTTGGGTCAACCTGCAAATATAGAGTTAGGAATTAGGAAATTTAATGGAGACTTAACACTTCTTTAGTTTTGTATATCGTTTTTGATTGTGGATTGGGTAATATGACAGACGCTAACATTTAATCATTTATCGACACTGCAAAATGGGTACTTCAAAGAAAGTTAAAGGATATTTATTGGCTAATAATGATATATTGTTTGCTCAATTTTGTTAAGGAGTGCGAGATGGACACCTCCCTATGCAGCGATAATTCCTAATTTTCACCTACCGATGCGCAGCTATGAAGTTAAGATTAAGTGTTCTTTTGCCCCTTTAACTATGTCTCTGATATACTGACTTAGCCACCGCAAGATAAAGATGTAGAATATGTTAATACAAATAATGTTTAAAAATGTTATTTATATTTTTCGACCTCTCAACGTTTTGATAATTACAAAATGTAAAAACATTTACGATAAAATTAAACGTTTACAAATTATTAATCGCAAAATTCCATTTCTAAGATTAGTAATCACTTAAGGTATGAACAAACAAATCATTAAGCATGATTAGTGATCAAGAAAATATTTTTCTCCTATCCATTACATTTTTACAAAAGATTTTCACAAAATCAATTATACAAAATATTTTCTAATTAAAAGAAAAGTTTTATTAAAAACTTAAAATTTGAAATTCAAATTTTCCCCCCAAAACGGAAGCTTCTATACTAGATACAACCTTCCCCACAAAAAGACAAAAAAAGGAGCGAAGTCTACTGGTGGCCCCCTTATATATATGGGACCGCCAGGACCGCCGCCAGTTACCGTTGGATTTTCCTGCCTATAAATACTGGTCCATCCCTTGCTGAAAATCAGACCTCTTTGCACGAATTTTCTCACACTTCTTTCTCTCTCTAAAAACCTTCTTTCTCTCACTAAATATCTTGATCACTAACATCTCTTGATCTTGTTTCAAGTGATCTAATCTCTTCTTCTCATCTCTTCCCTCTTATTCAAGTGCAAGAGAAGAACACTCGTATTCGTCAAGAAACGAAGTGTTAAATTAGTGATCTCTTCCCCTTTCTTCTAAGCATCAAATCTCTATTACAATTATCTTGTGTATTTGTGTGATTCGGATATTGTGTAAATCCGATAGTGTAGATCTAGTGATTGTGTATTGATTGTGAAGTGGTAGATTGGTTCTAGCTAAGATTAGGACTCGACATTTAGCTTAGTGTCGGAAAATAACGTAAGCGACGTGTAAACGGTTTTCTCCGCCTGAAGGGAGCTTGTTGACATAGTGAAATCTCGAGTAGGATACTCGGGGAGTGGAGTAGGGCGAAGAAGAGCTTCGTAGCCGAACCACTATAAATCTTGGTGTCTTGGTTTGATTGTTCCTTCTCTCATCTCTTTATATTGTTGTGATTTTTATTTACTATTAGTAGATTGTTATATTGTTTGCTCATATCGTGAATTGGTTAAACATACAACTCGAATCTACATATTTTGTAAGCAAAGTTTTTAAAACGTAAATGAACCTGTAAACTATTCAACCCCCCTTCTAGTTTCCACAATTGGTATCAGGAGCCAAGGTCACTCAAGATTTTTAAAATATACTGTATTTTAAAGCTTGGATCGATCTATGAATTCCGACAAATATCTAGAAGGGCAATCTATGCAAAGACCACCACTCTTTGAAAGTGATAGTTTTATTTATTGGAAAAATAGATTCGAGACATATGTTAAATCAAAAGATCTAGATCTTTGGCATGTTATTACCAATGGTGATTTTCAACCCATTCAACAAAATCCGGAAACCAAATTAGATGAGGTTATCCCTTTTGAAAAACAAAGCGATGATCTTAAAAAGAGACTCGCGAAAAATAATGAAGCGAAAATGGTTATTTATAATGCTTTGCCTAGAAAAGAATATGAAAGAATTTTCATGTGTAATACGGCAAAAGAAATTTGGAAAACATTGTTAATCACCCACCAAGGTAATAGTCAAGTCAAAGATAATAAGATCGACCTTTTGGTTCAACAATATGAACAATTCGTCATTTCCAAAGACGAATCTATAGATAGTGCTTTTGCTAGATTTAATACTATTATTACTAGTCTAAAAGCTCTTGATGAAGGTTATTCTAGCAAGAACTATGTTAGGAAATTTCTTAGGGCTCTACATCCTAAATGGAGAGCAAAGGTCACGACAATTGAAGAGTCAAAAGACTTAACATCACTATCTCTTGATGAACTTATCAGGAACCTCAAAGTTCACGAAATGATCATCAAGAAAGATTCTGAAATAGTCAAAGCAAAAGTTGAAAGGAAATCTCTTGCTTTAAAGGCTAAGAAAGAATCTAGTGATGAAGAGTGTTCGACTTCCGGAAGTGAAGACGAAGAATACGCCATGGCGGTAAGAGACTTCAAGAAATTCTTTAAGAGAAGAGGTAGATTCGTGAGACAACCTCGGAACGACAAAAAGACGTTTCAAAGAAGCCGAGACGACAAAAACGGTAAAAGTGATAGAAAATGCTTTAGATGCGGTGACCCGAATCATCTTATTGGAGAATGTCCAAAACCACCGAAAGACAAGAACCAAAGAGCATTTGTCGGAGGTTCTTGGAGTGATAGTGGTGAAGAAGATGATGAGAAAGTCAATACCAAAACGTGTCTAGTAGCTCAAGCATCAAGTGAGGTATGTTCCGAATCCTCTTACTTTAGTGATGATAACTCGTCAATAGATGATTTAATATTAGAAAATAAATATGATAAACTGTGCAAAATGAGTTTAAAGATAATCACTAAAAATAAAAGACTAAAAGCCACTAGAGATAACTTAGAAAAGGAAATTAGTATTCTAAAAGAAAAAGTGTCTACACTCAAGAAAAACAAGGAAGTTGATCTCTGTTGATCCCAATATAATAGATCTTGCTTAGCTTGTATAAAGCTAAGTTGTATTGAATAAATCCAAAACAACTATGATAGAAACTTTGATTGTGAATATCAAAGACTATGCGGAATCTAGTCAATGATACTAAGAAGAATTTCAATGAAACAGTATTGAATAAGATTAATAACAAACAGTTTACCAAACTTTCAACCTCAATATAATACGAACACTCTTAACAGTGTTAGGGTTTACAAAACCTTGAAGCTACGAATAACACTTTACTAGATATCTGGATGTATCTTTTAACATTATACCCTAGGACCTCCTTTTATACACCAAGGAGTCCAACAAGGCTTACAATCCTTTCCTAAGTTATCATGATCTTCTAAACAAATAACTTATACGAATCTTTTACAAAAATATCTCATACTTATCCCGTAAGTAATCTTGATAAACAATCTTCATCTTTATCCTTTCTCATGTCTTTATCCTTCTGACAGTTTAAACTCTTCTATCAGTTGTAATCTTTCAGCAGTTGTTACCAGCAGCATTAACTTTTGTACCAGCAGCACTAACTGTGTACAAGCAGTAGTAACTACTTAGAATATTTTCTTCATTCTTCATCAGCAGTACTAAGTTACACTAGCAGTACTAACTTTATGCTAACAGTTGTAACTTTACTCTAGCAGTACTAGCATATACTAGCAGTATTAAGTTACACTAACAGTAGTAACTTTTATACTAGCAGTACTAACTACTTAGCATATTTTTCACTAATATTACTAACAACACTAAGTTATGCTTAGCAGCAGTAACTCTAACCTTAGCAGCAGCAACTTCAAGAAGTCTTTTAATCCCAACAATCTCGAATGTGTAAAATGTCATATGCTTAAAATTGAAATTGAAAAGCTTAAAAAGGAAGCTCTTAAACTAACCAAGTTTGAAAAGAGAACACATTGCTTAAATGAAATGTTAAATAATCAAAAACCCTTCGGTGAAAAATTAGGTCTAGGGTTTAATTCATTTGAAGCATCATCTAGTAGAACTAAGGAAATAAAATTTGTGAAAGCTCAGAAAAAGGTATCCCCTGATGGAGGTCCCATAAATATGGGCGGCCCCCTTAATGTGCAGGCGGCCCCCAAAGTAAATATGGGACCGCCACCAGGAACCACACCTGGATCTGAGAAAAGTGTATCTTTTCAAAAATCTATTTTGGGTCCTAGACCAAAACACATAGTAGTAAACAATGTAAGAGTTCCCATTGCTAGTGATAATGAAGTTAAGCAATTTTATAAGCCATTGTCAAAACCCAGAGTTGGATTCTCAAAACCAAATTTTAGATCAAAAACTTCACCACCTAGAAGAGTCATAAATAATTATCATCGTCTTAAAACACCTCAACCAAAAAGAAACAATGGTTGACTTGACAAAATCAACCTTGTGGTTTTCTTGTAACTTGGAACAACTTTCCACAACAAGGTTACATGCCATGGGAAATGTGTCTTCCATTTCCACATCCCAACCAATTGCATCAAATGCAAGGGATGTTTAGCACTAACAACTTTGGACCCATGAGATATTAGGGACCAAATTTTTGAGGTATTGCCTTATATAAATAGATATGCCTTGGAGTCGACTTGGAACCCGATGAATGGATAAAGGATAACAGATGCTCCAAACACATGACAGGTAACCGAAAGCTCTTCTCAAGCTACAAGGCATACAACGAAGGTAATGTCATTTTTGGTAGCAATCTTCGCGGTAACATCATTGGCAAAGATACGATTTTAAATGACTCTCTCAAAATAGTAATGATAGTATTAAATCTAGCAAAAGCACTATCTATAGTTTCGTCTTTAGAAATGATGAATTATTCATATTGTTGTACCAAAAGGTCGATCTTATTATCTTTGACTTGATTATTACCTTGATAGGTGATTAACAAAGTTTTCCAAATTTCTCTTGCCGTGTTACACATGAAAATTCTTTCATATTATTTTCTAGGCAAAGCATTATAAATAATCATTTTAGCTTTGTTATTTTTCGCAAGTCTCCTTTTAAGATCATCGATTTGTTTATCAAAAGGGATAACCTCATCTGATTTGGTTTTTGGATTTTGTACAACAGGTTGAAATTCACCGTTGGTAATAACATGCCAAAGATCTAGATCTTTTGATTTAGCATATATCTTAAATCTATTTTTCCAATAAATAAAATTATCACTTTCAAAAAGTGGTGGTCTTTGCACGGATTGCCCTTCTAGATATTTGTCGGAATCTATAGATCGATCCAAGCTTTAAAATATAATATATTTTAAAAATATTGAGTGACCTTGGCTTCTGATACCAATTGTGGAAACTAGAAGGGGGGTTGAATATTTTACAGGTTCGTTTTGCATTTTAAAAGTTTGCTTTCAAAATACTTAGATTCGAGTAGTATGTTCAACCAATCAACAATATGAATCAACAAACTAATATCTAAACTAATGGTAAATAATAATCACAACAATATAAAGAGATGAGAGAAGAAACAATCAAACCAAGACTCCAAGATTTATAGTGGTTCGGCTACGAAGCTCTTCTTCGCCCTACTCCACTCCCCGAGTATCCTACTCGAGATTTCACTATGTCAACAAGCTCCCTTCAGGCGAAGAAAACCGTTTACACGTTGCTTACGTTATTTTTTGACACTAAGCTAAATTTCGAGTCCCAATCTTAGCTAGAACTAATCTACCACTTCACAATCACTATATACTCACTAGATCTACACTGTCGGATATACACACAATCCGAATCACACAATTACAAAATAATTACAATAGAAATTTGATACTTAGAAGAAGAGAGGAGAGATCACTAGATAACAGTTCATTTCTTGGCAAATATGAATGTTCTTCTCTTGCACTTGAATGAGAAAGAAGAGATGAGAAGAAGAGATTAGATCACTTGAAACAAGATCTAAGAATGTTAGTGATCAAGAGATTTTACAGAGAGAAAGAAGATTTTTAAAGAGAGAAAGTTATTTGAAAATTTCATGCTAAGAGGTATCATTTTTTGCTAGGAATGGAGCAGTATTTATAGGCAATAAAACCCAACGGTCACTAGTGGCGGTCCCGACGGTCCCAAATATATCTGAGGGCCGCCCAGTAGACTACGCTTCTATTTTTGTCTTTTTGTGGGGAAGGTTATATCTGTTATGGAACCGTCCATTTTGGAGGGAAAAATTGAATTTCAAATTTAAGTTTTTAATTAAACTTTTCTTTTAATTAAAAAATATTTTGTATAATTATTTTTGTGAAATACTTTTGTAAATATGTGATGGATAAGAGAAAAGTATTTTTTGATCATTAATTATGCTTAATGATTTGTTTGTTCATACTTTAAGTGATTACTAATCTTATAAATGGAATTTTACGATTAATAATTTGTAAACGTTTATTTTTATCATAAACGTTTATTTTTATCGTAAACGTTTTTAGATTTTGTTATTATCAAAACATTGAGAGGTCGAAAAATATAAATAACGTTTTTAGACATTATTTGTATTAACAAAATTCACCACATATGTTTAATGTATCAAACATATTATTCCAAAGTTACATGTTTCATCTCCTAAAATTCTTACAAGAAACTTTATTTCAATCTAAAGGATAAAATCTTACTTAGATAAATAAATTGTTTCTAATTATATTCAATAACATAATATATTTTAGAAAAGTAAAAACAAATTTATTCCCACTAGCTTTAAGATGTACTCATGAGCTATCTTTGTAATTAAAAAACAAATCCAGCAAGTGAATTATTTAATAATTAAACTTAAGATTATGCTCATTAGATGCGTGCTTTTAGTCCATACTTGGATTCTAGCATTTTTGTATACTTTCTAAAGATTATATTTTGGATTCATAAAACCTCATTTGATTACATATCGTCCTCGCTAGGTAATCAATCAATAAAGAGTTCTTGAAATGCAACTTGTCATATTTCGTCCCAAGAAAACATGTATGACAATCAAATCATCTTTATATATTTAAAGTTCGTAAATGAAAAAGTTTTTGTTGGAATATATACACATAAATTAATATATGTCCAGAAAGTTTATTCGAGCCTACGAGGACGCACGCGTTAATACGTAAAACAATTATGGTAAATATATTTAGTGATAAAGCTTAAACGAGCACTAAATATTTATATGTATTTAATGGGAAGTATATTGTTAATCAATGGACAAATATGCAATTATGGAGAAAAAAAGTGTGAGAATTGTTTCCTGATGTGCTATCGTGTAGGGTCAATTTATTGATTACCAAGTTTTGAATTTATATTTAGCTGACTTATCCTACAACAACACTTTAACGGGCAGTGTACCCGATCGGGTGGAGTTTCGTGGTAAGTAGGGTGTCGAATACTAACAGCAAGGTTGTTAACCTTATATTCTATTAGTATTTTAATTAATCTAATTAAGTTAATTCTAATTACATATTAAACCTATGCTAAACCTAGTTCTAATGATAATGGGGGGTTTCAGCCTGAGAGACTGGCACAGGTTTTATGGTGACAACAATCAATTCTAAACACAATAAACATGCAAGAAAACAATCAGAAGATAAAAGAGCAGTACAAGCCAAATGATAAAAAACTGTATTAGCCATATTAAATCTAATTAAATGCTGGTTTGTTTGTTTAGTGCAATGATTACTTATCTCGAAGCGGCATATCATTCTTAAGACTTAGGCGGGACATCATCGTAAGACCTAGACACGTTGAATCCTGTCATAATTAACGTATCTGCATAAAGCATCCTTTTAGTTTAATTATAAATCTATCTAGGGATTAAAGCAATGGTGATCTTATTAAACCCTAGCCCATCGGGACTTTACCCACTTACTGTTTGACGGTATTTTATATACTGGTAGTTCACTGTTCAAGTCTTTATCAATTAATTAAGAACATATTTGTTGAAACATTACAGGTCTCCTACCGGTCCAACTAAGCTCATAATTTAAAGACAAAGATAAAACATTATTTGTGATCCTATTGGTACGGTAATATAAAACACGATATGGAGAGCTATACCAGTATCTAGTTCACTTGTTAGGCATAACTAGACCCAGTTGAATGATAGGTCGCATATTCAAACACGTAAACAAGTATCATGTGATAAACATAATTAAACTTTCAACGATAAATTAAGAAATCGAGTTTAAAACAAACCAAACATTAAATCTTCATTAAGATGGCTAATACCCAAGGGTATTAGCCCATAACCATTGTAATTATACAAGCGTGATCAAATAACCAAGGTAAACTAAACGTTTTACCGAACGATACCAAAAATTAAATGATTACAAGAGTATAGGAATTACACGGTGTCTTCTATGGAATCGTGATCGATGCTTGACCTTTGGCTGCTCTTCTTCTCTTTAGAAAATCGTCTTTTATGTGTATGGTATAGAGAATATGATTTTGCACACTGAAAACTCGTTTTTGAGTCTTCTATTTATAGTGTCTGAAAAAGACTGGATACGCCGTATTAAGTAAGGTCAATACGGCGTATAGGGGTATCTTTCTTGGAGTGCGCGCTAAGTTTATAATCAATTAGATATAACTTCCCAAATTATATTTATTCACCAAATCTCTGTATCCAGCTAGATACAGCGTATAAAGAAACTTAGATATGCCGTATTGGGAATTGAGAATGTGCGTTTTCTTGTGAAGTCCAGGCGCTGATACGCCGTATCTTCTTTTGTGGATACAGCGTATTGAGTATATATAAACAATCTTTAAATATCATCGTTTAAGCTTCAAAAAGTGCGCCTTTTAGCATGTCTTCACAAATCACTCCGTAATTACTGCAATTTACAACTTTAAGCAATTAAGTAACGATTCTTGCAATAATTATATAAAAGTGGATAATTTATTCGGGATAAATGATGGTATAAATGTAACGTTATTTGATGTCATCAAATATCCCCCCACTTAAATCCTACTTGTCCTCAAGTAGACTCTAGAAATTTATTGGAAATGTATCCCAACCAAAGTTAAGGATTTTTTCGTTAAGCATTTCTTTTGTTTTAATCACCTATACAGGACCAAGCACCTCACAAAATATGGAAGTATATTGTGGAAAACTAGAAGGGGGGGTTGAATAGTTTACCGCTTTTTAATTTAATATTTATGTTTGTTTATAAAAACTTAGATTTGACTTTTTGCGAATTCAAAACTTGCACAATATGAACAATATAAATAAGTAGAAGCAAATAAAAGATAGAGTGGAGAGATCAACCACAACAAAGGATTTATAGTGGTTCGGTTACGAAGCTCCTCTTCGGGCCTACTCCACTCCTCGAGCACCTAACTCGAGAGTTTTCTTCACTATGTCAACAAGCTCTCTTTATGCGGGAGAAAACCGTACACAACGTTGCTTATATCTATTTCCGACACTAAGCTAGATGTCGAGTTCTAATCTTAGCTAGAACCAATCTATCACAACACAACTTCACAATTTGTTCACGACTTCACAACTTCACGACTACTTCACAACTTCACTACACAACTTAGCTTCACACCTTGAACACAACTACACAACTTCTTCACACCTTCACAACTTCACTACACAACTTAGCTTCACACCTTGAACACAACTACACAACTTCTTCACACCTTCACAACTTCACAACTTCACAACTTCACACCTTCACTACTTGTCCTCACCACACTACTTATGTCACAACTAACTAACACTACTAGAAAGGATCACCAAGATCCAACTATACTTACAACAATCACCAAAATCTAATAACTACACAACTTTACAAGATTTACAAATGATTTACAAGATATGGTGTGGATGCAATAAGATTGCAATGTATACTTGGGTTGTAATACTTCTTTTAATTAATATTGGAAGTAATTCTTCTCTTGCACTTTGAGGGAATTGAGCTATGGATCACTTGGAAAACAAAGCTTTATGATTAAATGATCAAAAGATTTAGAGAGTTGTTTTATGGGCTATTTAGAACAGGAAAGAATGAGTGCATAAGGTAAGGAAATTTGTTAAAGGATTTGTCCAGTATTTATAGGAAAAACTGGAGGAGCGGAGTCTATGGCCGGTCCCCTTAAATAGGGTGCCGGCCCCCTTATAATTAAGGGGGCCGCCCATGTATTTAAGGGGGCCGCCCATTTTCAGACGCTCCCCTTTTTGTCCTATTTAGGGGAGGTGTTTACTGGACTTTTTCTAGCCGTTTTAGGTTCGAAAATTGAAATTCAAATGATAATTTGAATTAAAACCTATCTTTTAAATGTAGAAAATGTTTTGTGATGTTTATTAAAAATGTTTACAACATTTTATAAAAGTTTGAGGTTGAATAAAAATTTCCTTTGATCATAAAATACATTAAACATTTATTTATACATACCTTTAAGTGATGTAATTGATGAAATGAGAATTTACTACTAAATACTTGTTTACGTTTAATTTTACGTTGAACGTTTTTATATTTTGTGATTATCAAAACGTAAAGATGTGAAAAAATATTATTAATGTTTTTAGGCATTATATTTTATCAACAATTTCCTCCTTTTTGATGATTACAAAATTTAAACTCATTAAATGTAAAATTATTTTTAAACAAGTATTTAGTGAGTTTTATGTCATTTCTCTCCCTTTTTGTAGAATAAAAAAGGTATCATTGAGAATTGCTAGTAAAATCGACGGAATAAATGTTCACCCTTGATGTGTGCTCCTCTGTTCGAGGGGAACCAAGGAAATCGTGCTGATGGTTGCTTAGTACAAAAACCGTGTTAGGGAACAATACAAAATATTTCTAACATGTAGCAAGAAGGAAGGAAAAAATATGGGGGGTGGGACAAGAGCAAGAACATAAGCAAGAGATACTTCATCATTTAAGATGATGTGTGTAACCAACCACACGAAGCATCACCTAAAAAGAAAAAACAAATATTGCTATAGGAGCATATTAATACATCAACGAAAATCCTAAATAGCCATAGAACGGATTTTTGGCTTGCTTGCGCATAAAAGGTTTGATGATTATTTATAGGATATTATGAGATTAGTTGTTTGTGATGGAGAGTTTGGAGGGAGGCGGTTGAGGAAGGGTAATAGTTGCTCCTGATTTAGTTTTGCTCAACCAAGAATTGTCGTAAATATATATAGATTATATAAATTTTTGACAACATTAAGAGACCATTATAAAAAAATGTTTAGCATATTTCAACAATATATGAAAATTAATTTTCATGTGATCCTAGATGTGAGAAAGACTTTCTTAGGAAAATAATGATTGGGAACTATTGAAAATAGGTACTAGGAACAAAAATTTGCTTATTGTTTTTCCCATATTGTGTTTTTTTTGTGTAAACAGAAGCCTAGAAAACCACAGAGAAAAAGAAGGAAAAAAAATATTTTTTCAGTGGGTGGTCCCCTTTATAGTCTAGGCGGTTCCTCTTAAATTAAGGGGGAACCGTCCTTTATAAATTTAGGGCAGCATTTGAGTAAAAAAAAATTCTCAGATTTTTGCAAAATATTTCATTTTTATTTTTCATGTGCTGATAACTTAGTCAATTTGTTCCTTCATTCCTAGACCTTTGGCGCAAGTAGTAAAGGGTTACGTTTAAGTGGTTTAGTTAAGATATCGGCTATGTTGTCTTCCGATGAGACCTTTTCTATAGAGATATTCCCTTTTTGAACATTATCACGGAGGAAGTGGTGGCGAATTTCTATGTGTTTTGTTCGTGAGTGTTGAACGAGATTCTTACTTAAGTCTATAGCCCCTTTGTTATCACACATTATTGGAATATCGTCTAACCTAATGCCATAGTCTACGAGAGCTTGTTTCATCTATAGTGCTTGTTGACATGCCTTTCCGGCGCTAACATATTCCGCTTCGGTTGTGGAGATGGCAAGAGCGGTTTGCTTCTTCAAAAACCAAGATGTTAAACAACATCCTATGAACGTACAAACACAATAGTGATCTTGCGTTCCTACGTAGTCTCCCGCGTTGATCCGATTTCAGCATATACTATGGTTTCTATGCACGGATCATTAGGTATACCATCAATCCTAATGCATGAGTGCCTTTAATGGTATCAAAAAACTACGTTTAACCGCTTCTAGGTGAGAGGTTTTGGGATCCTCTTGAAAGCGTGCACAAAGGCAAACACTAAACATGATATCGGGTCTACTTGCCGTCAAGTATAATAAACTACCTATCATGCCTCTATATTTGGTATTATCTACGGACTCACCTTCTTCGTCTCTTGTGAGTTTAGTTTCCGTAGATATAGGGGTTTTTATTGGCTTAGAGTCTTCTAGTCCAAATTTCTTAAGCATTTCCTTAATATATTTTGATTGATTAAAAAATATTCCATCATCTAATTGTTTTATTTGTAATCTTAAGAAAAAGTTTAGTTCTCCTATCATACCTCATTTCAACTCATATGCATGATCTATGAAAAGTCCATCTACACATTTCTTGACAAGTTTGATCGAATATAATCGTTCACCATATATATTGCGTACATTAATGATGAAGGATTCTTTCTTTTTTGTAAAGAGAGGTTATCTATACATTCTAATGGAATTATTATGTTTATTAAGAAAGGCTTTTAAGTCGATCGTACCAAGCTTTGGGGCTTGTTTCTGACCTAAAGAGCTTTTTAAGTTTATAGACATACTTAGGTTTTGCGAGTCAATGAAATCTGAGGTTGTGCACGTAAATATTCCTATTGAATAAAACCGTTAAGGAATGCAATCCCAACATTCACATCCATTTGAGTAATAATTACAGTCTAGTGTGCAAGCATAAGCTAAATGTATTCTTATGTACTCTATTCTAGCTACGGGTGATATGTTTCATCTTAATCAATTACTTTTCTTGTTGGTTTTATACCTTGGGCTACCAACCTAGTTTGTTTGGTTACGACCCCATTTTCCATCGAAGTTTATTTCTATATACCTTTTTGTTCCTTTAATGGTAATTCCATGAGATTTAGGACTAATTCCCAAACATCATTTGTTTTAAATTGTTTTAGTTCCTTCTTGCATGCCGTTACCCAATTTTCACTTTTAATGCTTCATTTATTTTTTAGGTTCTGTTGTTGAAATAAAACAAAGAAATTGCTTTGTCTTGAGCTTGCGACCTAAAAGTTCTTTGATTTAGATTACCAATAATGTTTTCTAGGGGATGACTTTTAGATTCTTTAAGGTTTGCCATTTGATTATTTTCTAATGAAATGTCTTCAAGATCATTGCCTATGGGTTTTGTTTTACTAACCTCAATAGCTTCTTCTTCGACTAACTCATCATCTTCCAATGGTGATGTTTTAGGTGGAGGCGGAAGGTTATTTTTTTTTTTTCATCGAAAGTTACATTCATGACTCTTCAACTTTCACTTCTTTTGTTTATTAAGAATTTTGTTTAGTTTACTATTTTGTGAATATCATAGGAATACTCCTTTTGTTACGGACGTGGGGTCGAACTTGGTGAGGGAATCTCGTGTATTAAGAATAAAATATTTTACGTCCGAATACTCTATAATAGTTTATAGTTTGGTTTCTTACCTCTTAACATCGCGTATGGAGTTTTTCCTAATAATACGTCTAATAGAAACATCTATTAGATTATAAAGTTGATGTATCGACCGCATTGCACCATAATGTTGTGGATGGATTGGTTCAGTTACATGGTTTAATTCTACATTTCTTGGTATATTGCGTTTTTTCTTTCTTTCTACCCCATTTGATTGTGGAGTACGAGGAGCGGAAAAATTATGAGATATCCCAATTAAATCACAATATTTTCCAAATTTGTACTTATTATTAAATTCTCGACCATTGATCAGTTTCTAATTGATACAATAGAAATACTAATTTGTTTTGGATTCATTTTGGTTAAATATTTCGAATCTTCGAAGGCTTAGTTTTATTTGCTAAAAATCTAGTCCACGTATATCGTGAATAGTCATCTACAATTACTAAGGTATAGCGATTTCATCATAGAGTCGTATGGGCGGAGGGGCAAGCAATCATGTGAAGTAGTTCTATGATTAGTTGTTGAGACTATATTTTTGGTCTTTGTGGACTTACGCGAGTTGACTTTTCCAACTTTGCAAAGCATCACAAAAATGGTCGGTCGTCATTTCTAGGTTTAGGTAGATTTCTAACTAATTTCTTTAACGCTAAAATGATTGAATTAGTTGCATATTAGTGTGACCTAATCTCCTATGCCATAGTGTGGAGTTTTCATCTAATGTTGCAAGGCATATTCTGTCTTCCGGTTTATTTCCTAGTTGCATTACATATATTCCTCCTTTCCTAATTCCTTTACCTATAACCTTTTTGTCTTTGATTATTTCGCTATCGTGTTCGGTAAATATTACTTTGCATTTATTATCATATATTTGATCTACACTAAGCAAGTTATATGTTAAGTTATCTACTTTCTCAACATTTTCAATTATTAGGGAGTCTTGAGAAATCGTACCTTTACCTATGATTTTACCGCGCAAGTTGCTCTTAAAAATTACGTTTCCTCCGTTGTACACTTTGTATGAAGAAAACAACTTTTGATTATCGGTCATGTGTTTTGAGCATCCACTATCTTTAATCCACTCATCAGGTTCCAAGTTAATTCCTAAGCATATTTCATCGGGCGCTTGAGCTACAAGACAAGTTTCATCTTTAGTCTTTTCCACTTCATCTTCTCCATTGTCGCTCCACGCTCCTCCAATAATTGCTCTTTGATCGTTGTTCTTTGGCGGCTTTGAACATTCTTCAATGAGGTGATTCACCACATCTAAAACATTTTCTTTCACTTTTACCATAACCATTATTTCTACTTCTTTGGAATATTTTTCTATCGCCTCGTGGTTGTCTTACAATGTAACAAACCGAGTTTTAGGCCAACTAATTAAAGCATTTAAGAAATCAATAATTTCATATTTTAACATCGGAAGTTTAATTATTTTTATTTTAGTATTTTCCATCTTTTCTCGCATTCTAGCCGAAACCGTGACAAAATAAAATATAATAACAACCCGAATATAAGGTCAATATTTTATTCCAAGCTTGAAATTATTTTCTAAATTTTTAGAATTCATATTTTATTATTTTAGTCGATTTTTATTAAAATCGGCAATTTTAATTATTTGCACACCGTGCTTTGAATGTTATTCGTTTTATCGATCGAGAAATCAACGACGTCGTATTT
>BQNB010079872.1:0-30104 GCA_026074375.1 Tanacetum coccineum | reverse complement strand
GTGTTTTTATCATTCCTAGTTTTTATTCTTGTTCCAGTTATTCTCTTTGCTATTTTTATGTGCTTTTGCTTATTATTATCAGTTTTAGTGCCTAATCATTCCTAGTGACATTCAAACACAAACCATCACTCGTCTTGCGATATTCCATTTCAGCCTCGTTGGGACATAACGATCCGGGGACACTCTATGCTGCTTCCGGTTATCTTGCTCTCGCGTGATTTCGTCCCTTGGTGTATTTATATCATATTTAGATAGGTTTTAAGGGGTAAGTTTGCGCGAGTCATGCACCAAAGAGTTCAACAGACTAATATCCCTGTGCTTCCCTCTACAGGAGTAAACGATTCCACTGAAGCAAGCAGATCAAAGCCTAGAAGCAATACAAAGAAAAATAGGATCCTGCCTGCTAAGAAGAAGAATAAGAAGGAAGTAGAAGTATGCCTTAGGACAAATAAGTCAGTTTGGACAAAAGTGAATCGGGTTGATTCTAGCATTAGCTCTAAGCGTGTTGTAATTAATTCGAATTCTGAATCTGTGTGCAAAACGTGCAACAAATGTGTAAACTCTACAAGTCATGGAATGTGTTTTGTTAATATCTTGAATTCTGTGAATGCTACCCTGTTAGCCTTAAAATATGGTGACATATCCGGAATTACATTAGTTTATTTATAGTGTGACACATAGGGACTAATAATGACAAGAAGCAGATCTGGAAACAAAAAGGCAAACTGTCTGATAACAGTTTGTACAAGACCAAGCGGGTTTGGAAAGCTACGGGAAAACTATTTGCAGATATTGGTTATCAATGGAGACCCACAGGAAAGAAACTCACCTTAGGAAAATGATTGTGGTTCTCAATGGAGGGACCACAGGAAAGCAATTTGCCTAGGGAAATGTGACATTTAACTAGATTTCTGTGAATTGTTTTACTCTATATGCTAAACCAATGGACCCCAACAAAAATTGGGGGAACCGAAATCCAAACTCTCCAAAACTAGTCTGTTTTCAATCGCAGGTAGTACATGGTCATGTTGGTATCTGGAATCAGGATGTCAAAACATATGACTCGGAATCGTTCAAAGCTCATGATTTTGTGGAAAAAGTTCACTCGGGTTAGTCAACATTCGAATGAGCAATTAGGAGCTACTTTAGGTTATGGAGATTTTGTTTATGGGTGACAGTGTGATCTTTAAGAGATACTCTGTGGGGGACTTGGACACAATTTTTTTGTGGGGCAATTTTGTGATTCTGATCTTGGAAGTGCCTTCAGAAAGCTTACTTGCTTTGCTCATGATATTAGGGGTTACAGATATCCCTTAAAGGTTGTCGTGGCCACAATGTGTACATGATATCGATTGATGAAATTGATGAAGTCTTTCTCTACGATATGAATGCTGTCCAAAGCTTCGCAAAGTCAATATCCATGGTTTTATTGGCATCGTCGTTTTAAACCATTTAAACTTTGGCATGTTAAATGATCTTGCTCGAAAAGATGGTTAGAGGTCTACCTAGACTGAAGTTTTGAAATGGGATCATCTTTGCTAAGGCCTGTCAACTTGGAAAAAAGCAAGAGTTCTCCTACCGGCCAAAATCTGAAAATAAAAATATGGAAGTTCTTCATACCCTCTACATGGTTGTGTGTTCATTGAGAGTCAAGAGTATTAAGAGGGAAGAAAATACTCTTAGTCATCGTGGATGACTATTCAAGATTCACATGGGTAAAGTTCTTGAGGTCAAAGGATGAAACTCCAGAGTTTGTCACCACTTTTCTTAAGCAAATACAGGTTGGCCTCAACAAAACAGTCAGATTCATCCGCACAGATAACGGAACGGAATTCGTAACCAGTTATGTTGAATAACTATTTCAATAAAGTTTTTATTTTCCTGCATCTTGATTCTTCACATCATTGTTAAGGTTTGTATGAATGATCATGGAACCTACACTTTCCTTTTCTTCAGCTGAAAGGTCATTAAGGACTCTAGCACGTACTGGACCTTGTTGAACTGCACCCTCAGTTCCTCCAGCAATAACATCTGAGACCGTTCCCTAATTCATACTCATCACAACAAAACCCCTTATGAGCTTGTACATGATAAGAAGCCTGATCTTACATTTCTCCGAGTATTTGGTGCTCTGTGCTATCCTACAAATGATAGCAAAAATCTAGGAAAATTTCAAGCCAAAGCTGACATTGGGATTTTCGTTGGGTATGCTCCTAGCAGGAAGGGCTATAGAATCTACAACCAGAGAACTCGTCGATTAATAGAAACAATTCACTTCACATTCGATGAGATGCATCAGTCAATGGCTCCTGTACGCATGAGTTTAGGACCCGCGCCTTTTATCATGACCCCTGGACAACTCAAATCAGGGCTCGCTCCAACCGACAAAGAGCTGGAGATGTTATTTCAACCAATGTTTGATGAACACCTTAAACAATCTCGAGTTAATGAACCAGTACCTTCTGCTACTGAAATTAATGCTCAAGTTGTCCCACCAGGTACATCTTTGTCTACAATAATTGCTCAAGATGCCCTGTCAACAAGTGATTCATTGTCAACATCCGATATTCATCTTCCAGTCCAACATCAAGAAATTGCAGAACAACCCATTCAAGAAGTCACTTCAAGATTAGAATCACAAAATTGCCCTACAGAGAATAGATTGTGTCCAAGTCCCTCCACGTAGTAAACTCTTGAGATCACACTATCACCTATAACATAATCTCCATAACCCATGATTGCTCCTAAGTGATCATTCCCGAATCTGACTGACCCGATGAACTTTTCCACAAAATTCATGAGCTTTGAACGATTCCCCGTCATATGTTTTGAGCAGCCTGAGTCCAGATACCAAAGCATGACCTGTACGACCTGCATTTGAAAACAGTCGAGTTTGGAGAGTTTGGAATTTCGGTTCCCCAATTTTTGTTGGGGACCTGTTGGTTAGCATATAGAGTAGAACATTTCACAGAAAGCTTAGTTAACTGGCATATTTCCCCTAAGGCAAATTTCTTTCCTGTGGGTCTCCATTGAGAACCACAATCAAGTTTTCCTAAGGTGAGTTTCTTTCCTGTGGGTCTCCATTGATAACCAATATCTGCAAATAGTTTTCCCGTAGCTTTCCAAACCCGCTGGGTCTTGTCATCGGATAGAGTCATCAGAATATTTTCATTGCCAATGCTAAGCAACAAGAATATGATCATCTACAAATGGATGTCAAAACCTGCTTTTCTGAAATTGTGATCCATCAAGAAGAAGTCTTGACAGTACAACCTAAAGGATTTGAAAGACCCCAGGAACACCCTAGCTACTCACGTCTATCGTCATGAAGAAAGCTCTTTATGGGCTAAAGCAAGCACCAAGGGCGTGGTATGACACACTCTCAAAGTTCTTGTTGGCCAACAATTTCTTCAAGGGTGCCAATGGACCACAACGCTCTTCACAATTAATCACATATAAACGCACTATCAGGCAAACAATTCTTCTGTTCCAAAGAAATTTTTATACGTAGAAGACATCATTTTTGCTCAACAGATCATATGCTGTAACACGTTTCAAAATAGCTGACTCCAAATCTTCAGATGTCGATGATACTGACAAATGTCGTTTTACTTAGGACTCCAAGTTCTCAAAAAAATAAAAAAAGTCCCGGAAGGCATCGATTACTAACACAAGCAAAATATGCTCTCGAAACCTTAAAGAAATATGGAATGGATCTCTCTGAACCTGTCGATACACCAATGGTTGATCGATTGAAACTGGTAGAGTACCCTCAGGGTGATTCTGATATTGAACCAAACTCTAATTTAGAGGAATGGTTGGCTCCCTAATGTCCCTTACAGCCATTATACCCGACCTTTATTCGCAGTTTTGCATGTGTGCTAGATAGCAGTCTAATCCTACCAAAAGCACTTTGAAGCATCAACAGTGTCTTTCGATACTTGAAAGGAACCATTAACATGGGCATTGGTATCCGAAAGACAGAACGCCATATCACTAACAGCTATATCTTGTGCTATTGATCTTGAAGTAACACGCCCCGGACCCTTATTCCGCTGCGACCCAATTTGGGGGTGTTACAGATCATGCGGGATGTCAAGATTCAAGAAGAAGTACGTCGGGAAGTGCTCAATTTCTTGGAGATAGATTGGTTAGCTGGTCATCAAAGAAGCAAAGAAGCACTGCAATATCAACTACAGAGGCTGAATACATCGCCATGTCTGGATGTTGTGCTCAAATCCTTTGGATGCGATCACAGCTCAAAGACTACGGATTTGACTTCAATAAAATTCCTCTGTACTGTGATAACAAGAGTGCTATTGCTCTTTGCTGTAACAACGTCCAACACTCTAGATCAAAACACATCGACATACGGCACCATTTCATCCGAGAGCAAGTGGAAAATAGAGTGGTTGAACTCTACTTCGTGGAAACGAATTATCAACTTGCAGACATTCTCACCAAAGCATTACCAAGAGAACGGTTCGAATTTCTTCTTCCACGCCTAGGCATGAAGAGTTTGACCCCTGAAACTCTCAGACGTCTTCAAGAAGGACAGGATGAGTAAACGAAATGCCTTCGTGTATCCTTTGTACATAGGTCTTTCCAAAAAAAATAAAAAAATAAATAAATAAATAAATAATAATATATTTAATTATTATATAATAAATAATATATATATATATTATTAAGTCATTTGGAATTACTAAAAGGTTTGCAATTACTTCAAATTGCAACCCGGTTTGATGTCTGGGCATGGATTACTTTATATCCATGCTCTATGGGAGTATAGTAAAACAATGGTGATGGTAGACCTGTTCGCCTGATCTTTTAATCTCAATCAACGACTACAGCTCTTTCAATAGAAAAAGGGTCGTTGTTTGAGGGGGAGAGTGAATGTGGAAAAATCTAATGGGTTCTAAAAGACTGTTGTATGCTATGAAAGAGTAATTATAAGATAGTTGTGGTATTCTAATGGGTTACTATTTGAAGGGGAGTTAATTAATTTTAACTCAAAAGGTCCAAAGTTATCTATTGTTGTAATGATTAGGGTTTAAAAAGCATTTGCTCTTTGTATCCTAGCCTTATTAACCAATAGGGACTAAATTGGCCAATTGCCTAAACTTAGAAAAGCCTTAGAAATACTTAAAACAAAAAATAAAAGAAGATGGAAACCTAAGGGACTGATTCTGCCAACTCTCTAACTTAGGATATAAAAGAGGCGGCGAGTTGCTGTTTGGTCAAACTTTTCGAAATCCGGTCAAAGATAAAACACACACACACACTCTCTCGCAACTCGCCGCCAAGAACAAAGCCTCAAATCGCTGATTTCCAGTGTTTCGTGCAAAGGTATTTATCGAACTTTAATCTATATCATTTATTCTGTGTGTATATCAATGGAATCGAATGGAAACACATTAAAAAGTGTAGAAAAAATAGATCTAGGGTCGTTTTAGATGAAAATGCCAATGTAGTGTTGTAAGGTGTGACTTAGTTGCTGGGAATTGTTCATAAGGTATATATTAATAAGTTTTGATGTGTGGATTTCTATCTCAAACAATAGTGAATGATTTGCCCATGTTTCTTAATGGCGGGTTGACTTTTAGAAAGTAAAAGTCGGTGTGTGTGATGGAAAGGATGGGAGTAATGTGTGTCTTATGCGTAGGATAGCCTAGGAATGCCTTAGGATGTGATTAGTTTTGACAAAGGAGGTGCGTGGTTTGAATTTTAAGAAATCTGTCCGAATGGCGAGTTGCTTATGTTTCTAGGTGGCGAGTTGGTTATTTTATTATTCTTTAATAACTTACTCAACCCGCTGGTTCATATGGCGGGTTGATTAACAGCGAGTTGCCTAACGGCGGGTTGACTAACAGCGGGTGACTACAGCGAGTTGCCTAAACTGTCGGTTATACAACAGCGAGTTGTCCATACGGCGGGTTTGCTATAATTTTTTCTATTAATTTATATCCTTCAGGTAAACCGACGTCACTCGTCGTTTTGTCAAATATTTCGCTGAGGTTTTGCTCAATTCTCCAACTGGCGAGTTGTCTTTCTGCCTATGCGGCGGTTTGGCTAAATTTATATTTTGATTGACCCATTTAGCCCAATAAACTATCAGGCCCAATCGAATTACCCATTGCTTTTCTAAATCCCATCCGAGCTATTTAACAAGTAATATGTCCCAGTTGGATTAATTGTAGATATTAATCAAACCAGAGTTACAAAACTGTTTTATTCAATCGTGCAGTTACATGACTTTTATCAATGCTACCGTCTCTCTAACTTTGTTTCTCTGCAATGTTTGTCCACTTGTTAAATGCTCGTTTGCAGAATACGTTGGCAGAACAAAATGTTCCTCGCTCAACCTCCTAACAAGAACAGATGAGCAGATTGTAACCTTTCGCTCTCAAGTGGGTTGACTATCGGGAAAAGCAACCTACTTTTCAATGCACAAAAGATTCAAAAAGAACCCATCTTTCAGATATCAGTGGACATCCTGAGTAATACCAACTTCTTCCTAAGAATTTCACTGGCCTCAACACAATGTTCCTACTATCTACCTGCACAGTTATGGAAACAATGTCATATAACGGAAGACTGGGGTTAATAGTTGTCAAGTTATGAATCAATGTCTATCTAAGTGCTGATCTTCTCAAAAAAGCATTAGCGATTACTCCAGATCAACCCATCCCAGCTCACGCCATTTGAGTTACCTCCGTCTGGTGACACGGTGATTGATTTTGTTAATGAGCCTGGGAAATACTCCCGAACCTGTAGAAATTGTCTCCATTATAACGGACCGAATTATGTTGGTATCAACCTTGGAGGGCAAGTCTATCCCTTGCTCAACCAGTGCCTGACAGAAAGACTCCTGGCAGTGACAAACCCAGACACCCATTTCTCAAATGCTTGTGGGGAATCGTCACTCAAAACTAATGTTTGAATCATGCAAGAGCTGATATGGGAAGAGTTTACTCAAGGGATCCAGACATTTTTCTCACACAAAGCAAGCCACAAAGCCAGTCTGAAGAACCCAAAGAAGAAAGTAACTCCTCTCCTCATCCCTTATGGACGGTTTTCCAAAGTGAGAATCTATTACTTGGCAAGTAATAACAACATCCATCGACATTCCTGAATCTGCTGTTATCACACCATGGAATGATTAAATCATAGGAAATCTCAAGTTTGTTCCCAAAAGGGTGAGTTAGGTTAAGTGTTTTGGAATGGCAATATCCCGATCCCCCTGATTACTGTAGGCCATTCAACAATCCTCTTATTATCCCAAGTATCTGAAAATGGTTGCTGAGAATACAAAGAAAACCCCCTCAAGAAAGTGCAAGCGTGCAACCTGCAACACAGCGTGCTACACCCAAAAAGCCTACAACCACCACACCAGTCAAACAAAACCAAGCCAGCTCCTCCTCCGACAAAGAAACCTTCCAAGCGTAAGCTTCCACAGAAAATTAGAAGAGGGGAAAGCCTGTTTCCAACTTGTTGACGAAGAAATGAAGCTCACAAAATCTATTCCTCAAAGAGAAGATGAGATCCTGTCATCAATCTTGCTAAGAAGTTAAGTTGGAAGCTCATCAAAGAAAAGAGGCAGAAAAGAAGTAATGATGCTGACACTGGACTAGCCATTAAGCGTTAGCTTAGAATCCGCCTTTCTGCCACAAAAGTCGGGCACCTGTATGGAGGATAAACGATCCAGGGATCCAGTGTCGGAAGCAACTCCCGAACGCATGAAGTAGTGGGAAAAGTAAAGGCCGTTGTATACTGTAAGAACAGTACCCATTACTGATGGGAATTATACATTCCATATAATGATTTGATGGAGACAAAGTAAATTACAAGAATGAAACAAGATTCAACACGAATCAAACAAGAAGGATCCAAATCGCAATTAACGAAGTCTTCAAAGTATGGAGGGGAACTAAAGTGCAAAAGCATAGGCTTCTATGTAATAGGATTCTTGTAAACCTAGGAATCTCTGAGTATATAAAGAGATCCTAGTCGTAGATTATCATCCCATCCATAGAAAACACAGACTTCTCCAATGAGAGTCTGATTACAAAGTGTATGTGCTTTGTATATTAGTTAGTTAGTTAGTACACCATAATTAGTTGGTGTAGCCCCATGTTATAGGTTGGGGTAAATAAGAATCGTTTGAATGAAAAACCTTGTTTGATAAATTGCATTCTTATTATCCGCTGCGTGTTCAATAATAACTTCAAACTATCCTAGATGAGGCTAAAACATTCACATGTGGAATCAAGCAGGTGGCTCTTGAAATCTAGTATTCCAGGTTATATGGTCAAGAATGAGAATAAAACTCGTAAATTCAATAAAAACATGGTGTATGGATTTCATGTATTCAATTTCATGATATTAGAAGCTTGGAGATTCAAGATGACATGATGATGGCTGCTTGAGATCACTATGGTGTTAGATTTATAATATCAGGGTTTTCAAAAAACTTTAATTCAAGACAAGTAGGTGTCGACATAATTATTTGGTGAACCCTAATCGTAATAATCTGAATACATTTGCTTACTCAAGTCACTGCAAACTAAGATTTGTGCAACAAGTAAGATGGAAGCAGGGTTTCATTTATATATTAGTGCTGCTACAAAAGGAAATTTAATATTGCTATAGATGAATAAAGGTATACTTAATGCTGCTTCTATGTGTTTGTGTCGTCAAAGATTCATATTGCTCGTTGGTATTTACTACTGCCAATGAATTTTACTACTGCTCGTTACAAGTTTGTACAGCCAAAAGAATGTTTAGTACTACTCGTAAGCAGAGTGTAACACGAATTTGACTGGAAATTAATATAATACCAACGGTCGATAACAAAACAAGCACCGATGTCAACCATGTTAGTTAGGGTTTAGAGATCGTAATTGTGTATGAAAGTTGTAGTGGACTGAGAATGTCAAACCCCCTAAGCGAAGGTGAACCAACAGAAAAAAAATCAAGCGTGCACGCAACTTTGATCAAAGAGTTCTTCTTAGTGACACTTAAAGCGTCACTAAAAGCTATGGGAGGAAGGAGAATACAAATTAGTGACCCATTAGTGACAGATTAGTGACAGATAAAATGTCGCTAAATAGTATGGGAGGAAGGAGAATGCACATTAGTGACAGATTAGTGACAGCTTTGTGACAGATAAAGTGTTGCTAATTGTTAAATTTATGTTAGTACTGCTTGGACTTCTTTGGTTAGTTACTACTACTGTTGGTTGTTGAAAATTGACAAAAGGTTGAAGTTGTTCATGGTTATTGATAAGGAGGATACGACATCTAACATAATGATTTTCAAAGGCAGTTTGGATTATGTTTCACGAAGTGGAATTACTTGGGTACGTTTTCTTATCATATCTTAAATGGCTCACAATGTTTAGAGATAACTTTTTCGTGCTTAGAAATGATGTGACGAAGACTTGAAAAATCTAGCAAAGGTGTATGATTTACAAACTTATGGTGCTCAATGCTCACATTTGTTATCACTTTAAGGAGTTACGTTGTTGTGCTCAGTGTCTCATTGTAGTTGAGGATTTTGTCAAGAGATTGCGATCTACTTATACTTTGGTCTTGGTATGAGTTTGGAGTCACGTGGATAGTACAAGATATAAGACACAAGTTTGGGTTATTCTACTTCAGCATCAAGTTCGTAATACTTAGTTTTCTTCATCAGTAATCATTACATAGAGCCTACAGAATTGAAGATTCAAGAAATGGTTAACATATGGGTTTCAGGGGAAGCTTATTGTTAAAATGTTTAACCATTTACATGCATCATCGAGGTGAAGGTTTTTACTACTGCTAGTCATTATTACTACTGCTAGTTTAGATTTCTACTGCTTGGATTCATTATTCTTATTATGCGTCATGGAGGGTAATTCAAGTCATTGGAAAGTTTGGGTTAGTAGTGTGATATTGGTTTGAAGTGGTTGAAATCAAAGTTGCTTACATTCATAAGTCCCCTATTGGATTATGACAAAAAGGGGAAGAAATATTAACAGGTTGCAACTTATAGATCCTTGGTGTGGCATGTTACAAAGGAAGTCTGAATTAAGAAGATTTTGTTTCATTCAGGGAGATGATTACATCTCAACTTCAGGGGAAGCTTTGGCTTTATGATGAAGTTCGTACACGACTTTGTTTGTTTTGTCATCATCAAATAGGGGAAGATTGTTGGGATTCTTGATTTGATGAGACAAAGTGAATAAAAGAATGAAACAAAAGGACTTAAACGCAACGCTGGAATTCTTCAAAAGATGGAAGATTTTGAAGATTATAGAAGATCTCCTTATTCAGATAGAAGATTTAAAAGATAAAGCTTAAAGTTTAAAAGATTTATTTGTTTTCTAATTCTTATCTTTTGTAAACCTAGATTCCTTATGTTATAAAAGGAGGTCCCAGATGTGTAATTTATGTGTGCACAAAAAATGTAGTCGACTAAAGGTGTTTGTGTAGGCATGAGTCTCATTGTAGGCGCCTAGTATTAGCCCCAAGATTAATGTGTCATTGATCCTGTTATAGATTAGTTGTAACCATTCTACACTGATCATGTGGAATTGGGGCTTGGAGTGTATGATAATGAAAAAAAACTGTTGATCCCACGCCTTGATCGATTCTTTAGTATATAAAGAGTTTGTTACCTTGGAAGATTCCAAAATAACAAAGATTGAGACTTTGTGAATATACCAAAGTGTATGCGGAAACTACACTTTGATACTCTAGAGAAATGTATAAAATAGTAACAATCACTCACACACAATGGGGCGGGGTTCTGGTGGGGGCGTTGGGGTTTCCAGGTTTGTGGGGGTTGTGGGGGTAATTGGTTGAGGGTTTTTTTTAGGGTGGGGTATATCCTTGGGGAATACCTTGTTTGTAGAATTTGTCATCCAATATTATACGGGTGTTGTGAATTGATTGTTGAGAGAAGTGAATTGTGTGATGACATCGAATTTGTTTGTGTGATTGATGAATTTATGTGTAACAACCAATGAGAGGGCATTCCAATTCCTTAAAATTCAACCAGAGTATTATTAAATAAAAATCTTTATTATTGTAGAGCTCTTGCAGGGGAAAATAAAGAAAAGAAAAAAGGGAAAGGATAAGGAATGAAAGATTAAGACCTTATCTCAACGATGTGGCAGTGGTTTAGTGTTTTTTAAAGTATAGTGACAAACCCAGACACCCTGTTCAGTTAAATGTTCTTGTGTGGGACAAGGAAAAAGGAATCGTTTTACTCAAACTATATGTTGATCATTGAAAGAGCTATTGTTATGTTAATGGGGAAGAGTTTACCTCAAGGTGAAATATCCAGGACATTTTTTCTCACACAAAGCATCAAGTCACAAAGCCGTTGAATAGAACCAAAAAAGAAAGAAGGAAGGAAAGTTATACTCCTCCTCCTCATTCCTCTTATTGGAGGTTTTCCATAGGTGTCTATTCTTCCACTTGGCAAGCAATAACACATCCATTGACGTCCTAATTCTGTTGTTCATCATACTGGAGATGATTTTATATTAGGAAATCTCAAGTTTGTCCTATGTGAGTCAGTTGAATAGTGGTTTGTTGGAATGGCAATTCCCGATACCTCCCCTGTTCCTGATAACTGATGCCATTCCAAACAATCCTCATATTATCCCAAGGTAATCTGGAAATGGTTTGCTGAGAATACAAAGAAAACCCCTCAATAAATATTGCAAAGCCGTTGCAAACCTATGTGCTGAACAACGCATGCTACATCCCAAAAAAGCCCACAACCACGTTACACTGTTCAACAGTTCCTGCCTAGCTCCTGTCTTGACAAAGAAAAAACATTCCAAGCATATGCTTCCACAGAAAGTTTGTAAGGGGAAAGCCTACTTTCCAAACTTACTTGACGAAGTAGATTGTGATACAAGCTCAACAAGATAAAGAATCTATTCCTCAAGAAGAAGGTGATGATCTTGATCTCGAACTGGCTCTAAGAAGATGAGTTTGGCAAGCACAGTCAAGAAAAGGGAGGAGAAAGAAGGAAGAAGGAGATGGAAGTTTGATGATGCTGACATGGAAAGAGCTATTAAGCTTGCTGGAATCAGCCTTTCTGCCACAAGGTCGAGGCACCTGTTGGAGGAAGTATAGTAACGATCAGGGAATCACAGTATCAGAAACAAACTCCCAAATGCATGAAGTAGTGGGCAAGGGAAAGGCGTTTAACCGAAGAAACAAGTAGCTCTTTCCCTGATCGTTGTGATCTTTCAAAGAAGAAAAGGGGGAACTATGATCAGTTTATCAGTGTTAGGCTTGATTCAAACTCCTCATGATTCCGAACAACAGGACCCTCTTCTCAACCTGATATGACACATCAAGAGATAGTGATCCATGCATCTTCATAAAGTGATTCAGAATGATTATGAAAGTGTGTAACAACAGCAGCTGCTCATAAGGTGACAAAAGTTCAAGGTGAAGTTAGACACGTGTTACAGTAACATTCAGGAGTTAAGCATTTCTGTATCAGACCCCTGGAAAAAAAAGCACATGTGGCTTGGGCTGGACCAAAACTTGACCATGAAAGAAGACAGACTGGATCAGGAATTCTCTGGAAAATTTACAATTTGTTGTGTCTCTTGCTTGGACAACCATGAGCACATGGTTGATGTATTCCTCGCTATATGCACTACCAAAGGTTTTTTGTTCATGAAAAAGCTGAAAGTCATAACAGACAAAACGTTGTCATCGATGATTAATCCAGAAAGTATTCTTGTTCTATGTCTTCCTTGAATAAAATTCTACGATGTACTTATAAACATTGGGGATTAATAATCTTTATGACAAAACCAACCGAAGATGATAAGGAGAAATCTAAAGTTAGAGAGGAGTCTGATTCCCCTTCCTGATCCTAATCATAAGACAGTAACTCAACTCTCGTGATTGCTCCCGTCTCGATGTCTCATACTACTTGGCCCGTCTTCACTGGTCACACCTCCTCACAATAACACAGAAAGGCAACAAAAATCATCGCATCCACTCCCAGACTCGGATCACTCCATGTCATCGCCCTTCTGCTTATGAGTTGGCAAGATTGAGCAAGAGATGTCTGAAGTAAAGAGTAAGTTGGTTTTTTTTTTATCTTTTTTTGTTAAAGGGAAAGAAGAGAAAAGATTTATACAAGCAGGGAAAAGAACATAGAGGAAGGGGATAAAGGTTGATTTTTTTAAAAGGGACTGTTTGTTTAAAGAAGGAAAATTTGTTTTATAAAATATAAGAGAAAAGTGTATTTGTAGTTGAATTTTAATTTGGTTAATAGTTTATGTTTTTAATTTTTTTTGTGTTTTGAGGTGGTTTGTTTTAGTGTGTTGTGAAGTAAATTATGGTTTTATAATGTAGAAAATGATGGAATTTTAAAAGTCAGAAGAAGAGAAGATAATGTCTGGTATCTGTATTCGCTCATGTGGGGAGAATTGGTTGGTTGGCATGGCGTCGTTTTTTTTTTTTTATTTTTTTTTTTGCTTTTTGGATCTTTCTTTTGCGCTGTTTTTTGTAAGTCATATAAGCCCAAATGTTACCTAGACACTAGGCTTTGTATTTGAGTAGTTGTTGCGCCAGTCTGTTTGATGCAACAGCATTTGGAAAAATATCGAGCGGGCGATCAAAAACTAGTGATGTTGCTTGCGCGACGAAAGTATGCATGTTCTCTTTTTAAATGACACCACTATTTCAGAGACTTTTTTAATCTCGAGGGAAGAAAAAAACTTAGGTTTGCGTTTTGCCTTCGGGTTTTATAGCAGTCATGGGTGGTGGATTTGTACGGTTTGGGGATTCGGACCTGCCGGTCCAACCGTCTAATCACAGCAGCCAATTCTGAAAATGGGGGGGACACACACTGGTAGCTGTTTAAGAAAGTAACATTATGTTTATAAATGAAAGTAGAAATTATACTTATGTAGCTTATTTAAAGCATTAAATAATATAAGATTATGTTTTAGATAGCTCTATATATACAATGATGCAGGCTCCGACTTATAGAGCAACACCAGAATAAATGAAAGCATTCAGATAAAGCCGTTGGCACTATGATCTTGATTAGATGGCCTTCATTGTGGTGTCCGATGTTTTGAACTTTCTTACTATATTGTTTTTTAATCGCTATGGCATCTAATGGCTACTTGATTAGGACTTATAGAAACGAGATAGTTTGAGTAATTCACAAGAAACGCGTAATTGGACCCTTAGTATGGGCCTTGAAAGCCCGAATAGCATTTAACCAGTTGTTTTGGAAGTTTTGACGCGTTTTGGAAAGTGAGAAATACTTGTGAAGTTATATTGAAAGTCGTTTTGAGAATGTATTTTGATAAACATCGTGAAATGTGATTTTTGGGAATTTGGTCGGAAAGTATCGAAATGTTAGAAATTGTTTGAAAAATAGGTTTAAAAACCTTGGGAAACGTTAGTGATAAATCATATGGGTCTGCCTGAAATGTGTCGTTAAAATAACAAAGGGGGGTCTTGACTTAGCTATTGTTACCCGAAACGTTATTTTTCAATTTAATAATAAATTATTATTATTTTATTATTTTAATAAGTCGACTAAAAGACAAAAAATATATTTTTTCTCGAAACTTCCCTAAAATGTTTAACGTAAATAAACGTTTCATTTTGTGTAGTATAAATGGTATATTTATGGGTTAACTAAGGTACGAAGAATTTATCGATATTTTATTATCTTTTATTACTTAACTATTTTACTTAAATAATATAAGTATATTATACTAAAATATGGGTTTGATATGGTATTTTTGGAGTTAAGTCATCAACCACTATGCAGCAAACCTCTATGCAACATGCGTTTAAGATTACCGTACAACATGCGTCTAACCTCTTTGCAACAAACCTGAAAACTGTTTTGGAAATGAATGATTAAAATGGGACATTAATTGGACTAGGTCATGTTCGGACGTCGTTGCATTTGCTTGTGTAATACTGAGTGGGCAGGTTAAGACCTTTGCTTAAGGTGAGTTCTCATAGCCCCACTTTTTAAATCTTTTTCGTTGGGGAAAAATAATACTCAAATGTGTTTTGAACTGTTTTCATAACTGTGCCAAACGTGGTTTTGTTTTTTGGACAATGTTATGTGCTTATGACTACTATGTGAATATATGTAATGTGATCTTACTTGCATGTATTGTGTTTGGCATGGCAAGGGTTGTCATCTTACTTGCATGTACTGTGCTTGGCATGACAAGGGTTGTGATTTTACTTGCATGTACTGTGTTTGGCATGGCAAGGGTTGTGGTCATGCCCTAATATAGTGCTCCAGCTGGTAGGTCTTTTAGGTGCGTAAGTGACATATCGAAGTTGCGACTCCAAGAGCATTGGTATATGCTGGTTTGGTGACTAGCGGGGATGCTAGGTCATCGTACATGATTAGCAGGGATGCTAAGTCATGGGTTTGTTTGCATATATTCACTGTCATATAGCACTATTGTCAATTGTTTAAATGATTGGCACATCAACTGGGTTTAAGGTAAACCTACAAGCTCACCAACATTATTGTTGACGTTTTCGAGTATCATTTTCAGGTGCCATTAATGAGCGTTAAGGTTGTGGTGCATGTAGCAGACTTTTAGATAATCCTGTAGGAATCTTGCTTGAGAAGTCTTACATTTGATGTATGTTATGGATTTGGTTTCTTGAAGATTGAGGTTTAAGATTGTATGACCCCTGCGCGGGCTTATGATTGTAATAATGGGTGACTATGTGTTGTGTTCTTGGATGGGACATCCCTCAAGGTTGTATTGAGGTTGATGGTCATCATGACACTTATCTTTAATGCATTTTAGTTTTCTCTATTATGTATCTTGTGTTATGATTGATCATTATGTTGCATTCCTGTGTTTCCGCCGCTGACGGGGTGTGACAAAATGGTATCAGAGCTAGGTTATAAAGAACTAGGTGGTTTGGCCTAGACTATAACCTAGGAACCTACATATGGTTGCGTCATAGGATCTATGTGTGCGGTGTTCCGCTTATATATGCTTATGTGGTTATATGGTATATGGTACTAGTTAAGTCATTCATTGAAATGTGTGAGCCTGATACTAAGTACAAATGGGAGAGGATGCGGGTATAAATATGGTGGCCAACGTAATTATAAGCGTATCACGACTCACGTATATTTAGTGTTATCGTCCACACAAATCGGTGTTGACACCTTAGGATCGTATGATGTGGGGTATAGTATATTAAGTTATCCTATACGTATTGACCGTCCCGCCTACCTAACGTTGCCCATGTTCTCCCTCGTGTAGATAATGCCGCCAATGATGATGACCCGAAGTGCTGGCCGGCCTGCTGCCGCATCACGAGGAGGGGGAACGGGTGGACGAGCTGGTAGAGGTGGTGGTAGGACTAGAGGTCGTTCTGGTGATCAGGGTGATGGTAGGAATGATGGTCAAGGTGGCCAAATAGGTGGTCAAGGTAGAGAGGTGAATGATGGTGTTGACGGAGTCCCCGACTTCTCCACCATCATTGCACAACAGTTGCATAATTTACTTCCCACCATTGTAGCCCAAGTAGGCGACCAAGGTAGAGGTCAAGGGAATGGTAGGAATCAAAACGGCGATGCCGTCAATGACAACATCCGGGGTGATGTTAGTAGGGGTTGTACCTATAAGGAGTTCTTAGCTTGTAACCCAAAGGAGTATGATGGTAAGGGAGGTGCCATAGTTTATACCCGTTAGATTGAGAAGATAGAGTCAGTTCAGGATATGAGTGGGTGTAGGGATAGTCAGAAGGTGAAGTACACTACTGGTTCATTTGTTAGTAAGGCTCTCACGTGGTGGAACTCTCAAATCCACACACGAGGTTGAGAAGCCGCTGTAGGTATGTCTTGGGAAGACTTTAAGACTTTGACTAGAGAGGAATTTTGCCCGAGTAATGAAATGAAAAAGTTAGAAACTGAGTTGTGGAATCACGCCATGGTCTGGCTGGCCATGCTGCGTATACTGATAGGTTTTATGAGTTGGCTAGGTTAGTTCCTTACTTAGTAACCCTTGAGAACAAAAGGATTGAGAGGTACATTTTTAGCCTTGCTCTACAAATTCGAGGAATGGTGGCAGCAACGGAGCCAAAGACCATCCAAAAGGCCATGCAGATAGCTGACACATTGACTGATGAAGCCCTTAGGAATGGGTCAATAAAAAAGAACCCTAGGAAGAATGGAAATGAGGGAGAACCTAGCAAGGATAGGAATATGAGAGATGACAATAAAAGGACTAGGATTAGAAAGGCCTTTGCTACAACCACCAACCCTGTCAGGAGGGAGAACACTAGTACGGTACCCAGGTGTACCACCTGTAACACCCACCATCTACCTGGGGTGCCTTATCGTACATGTTTCAACTGTAACCGCCTAGGTCATTTTGCCAAGGATTATAGAGATGTGCCTAGGAATGTGAACCCCGTCAATGCTAGAAACCCAACTGCTAGGACATGTTACGAGTATGGTAGTACCAATCATATCAAGCCAGCTTGTCCTAGGTTGAATCGAGCACAAGGACCGGGAGTGAACCGTCCAAACCAAGCTTTAGCTAACAATGGGGGTCAGGGTCATGGGAACCAAAAGAACCAGGCAAGAGGAAGGGCATTCATGTTGGGAGTAGAGGAGGCTCGCCAAGACCCGAACATCGTGACATGTATGTTTACTCTAAACGGTCATTATGTCACTACCTTATTTAACTCTGGTGCCGACTATAGCTTTGTTTCCACTACTTTTATACCTCTGTTAGACAAAGAGCCCAGTGATTTAGGTTTCAGTTATGAGATTGAGATAGCTAGCGGGCAGCTAGTAGAAATTGATAAAGTTATTAGGGGGTGCAAACTAGAAATAGAAGGTCACGTGTTTGACATTAACTTGATAACCTTTGGAAACAGGAGTTTTGATGTGATCATAGGAATGGATTGGTTGTCTAACTATAAGGCTGGGATAATTTGTCATGAGAATGCAATAAGGATACCACTACTAGATGACAAGGTGCTTAGAGTATTAGGAGAGAAACTGAAAGAAAATATGAGGCAATTAATGAGTGTTAAGGTTAAAGGGAAGAAACAAGAAGAGATCATGGTAGTGAGAGATTTTCCTAAGGTAATCCCGGATGACCTATCTGGATTGCCGCCTGTTCAGGAAATCGAGTTTCAGATTGAGTTAATCCCTAGAGCAATGCCGGTTGCAAAGTCTTCCTATCTTTTGGCACCTTTTGAATTGGAGGATTTGTCGAGTCAACTCAAAGAACTCCAGGACAAAGGTTTCATTCGACCAAGCTCATAGCCTTGGGGAGCACCGGTATTGTTTGTTAAGAAAAAGGATGGATCCTTTAGGTTGTGTATTGATTATAGAGAACTGAACAAGTTGATCATTAAGAATCATTATCCACTCCCTAGGATCGACGACTTATTTTACCAACTTCAAGGATTGCAATACTTCTCTAAGATAGACCTTAGGTCATCAATTAAGAGTGCATGAGGATGACATTCCAAAGACTGCGTTTAGAACTTGTTATGGACATTTCGAGTTGACAGTATTTCTCTTTGGTCCGACTAACGCACCAACGGTATTTATGGATCTAATGAACCGAGTGTAGGCCGTATCTAGACAAGTTTGTGATAGTGTTCATTGATGATATCTTGATTTACTCTAAGACCCAGGAAGAGCTTGAAGTGCACCTAGGGTTAGTCTTAGAATTACTTAAGGAGGAGACACTGTATGCTAAGTTTTCTAAGTGTGAATTCTGGTTGCGAGAAGTATAGTTTCTTAGGCATGTGATTAATGGTGATGGGATTCATGTAGACCCTTATAAGATTGAAGCTGTTAAGAATTAGGAAGCCCCTAGAACTCCATCTAAGGTTCGTTTGTTCTTAGGATTGGCAGGATATTACCGTAGATTCATTGAGAACTTTTCTAATATAGCTAAGCCGCTTACTGTCTTGACTCAGAAAAGTAAAACCTTTGATTAGGGTGAGGAGTAGGAGAATGCGTTTCAAACTTTGAAGGAGAAGTTGTGTAATGCACCTGTTCCAGCTCTCCCTGATGGACCAGAAGATTTTGTGGTATATTATGATGCGTCCGGGTTAGGACTAGGTTATGTGTTGATACAAAGAGGTAAGGTGATAGATTATGCATCTAGGCAGTTGAAAATCCATGAGAAGAATTATACCACCCATGATTTAGAGTTGGGAGCGGTTGTGTTTGCACTTAAGATTTGGAGACATTATTTGTATGGGACAAAAAGTGTCATATATACAGATCATAAGAGTCTTCAGCATATCTTTAGTCAAAAGGAATTGAACATGCGACAGCGTCGTTGGATAGAGCTTTTTAGGGATTATGACTGCGAAATTCATTACCATCCTGGTAAGGCGAATATAGTAGCTGATGCAGTGAGTAGGTAAGAGAGAGTGAAACCTAAGAGAGTTAGAGCTATGAATATGACCTTTCAGTCGAGTATCAAGGATAAGATACTAGCGGCTCAAAAGGAGGCGTCTGATGAGTCTGCATGATTGCAGAGAGGAATAGATGAGATGATTGAACTTAGGAGTGATGGAGCGTTGTATTACCTGGATCAAATATGGGTTCCTTTGAAGGGTGATGTGAGAACCCTGATAATGGACAAGGCCCATAAGTCGAAGTACTCTGTACACCCAGGAGCTGATAAGATGTATTATGACCTTAGAGATAGGTATTGGTGTCCGGGTATGAAGAAGGACATAGTTGTGTACGTGAGTAAATGTTTGACTTGTTTGAAGGTCAAGGCTGAGCAACAAAGGCCGTCTGGCTTGCTACAACAACCTGAGATTCCCGAATAGAAATGGGAAAGGATAGCAATAGATTTTGTGACTAAGTTACCAAGGACTAGTAGTGGGCATGACACAATCTGGGTTATTGTGGACCGATTGACTAAGCCTACTCATTTTCTACCTATGCGTGAGGATTATAAGATAAATATATTGGCTAGGTTGTACCTAAATGAGATTGTTGCTAGGAATGGTGTGCCGATCTCGATCATATCTGATCATGATAGTCGGTTTACGTAAAGGTTTTGGCAGTCAATGCAATAGGCATTAGGAACCCGGTTATACATGGTTACGGATTACCACCCTCAGACCGATGGTTAGAGTGAGCGTACTATTCAGACTTTGGAAGACATGCTTAGAGCATGCGTCATAGACTTCGGGGGAAGTTGGGATGTTCATCTTCCATTAGTTGAGTTTTCGTATAACAGTAGCTATCATTCTAGTGTGAGATGTGCGTCGTTTGAGGCATTGTATGGTAGAAAGTGTCGTTCCCCAATTATGTGGGCTGAAGTTAGAGAGGGTCATTTGATAGGACGTGAGTTAGTGCAAGAAACCACTGAGAAGATCTCGCATATTAATGATAAACTTAAGGCTGTGCGTGATCGCTAGAAAAGTTATGCCGATAAGAGGAGGAAGCCTCTAGAGTTTAGTGTAGGTGACTATGTCTTGCTCAAAGTGTCACCTTAGAAAGGTGTGGTACGCTTTAGGAAGAAGGGGAAACTAGCACCTAGATTCGTTGGACCTTTTGAGATTGTTGAGAAGGTAGGCATAGTGGCCTATCAGTTAGATTTGCCTGAGGAGCTAAATGGTGTTCATGATACGTTCCACGTGTCGAACCTTAAGAAGTGTTTGGCTGATCCAACACTGCAAGTACCTTTGGGTGAAATACGAGTTGATGATAAGTTAAATTTTATAGAAGAGCCTTTAGAAATCATGGAGCGAGAGTTGAAGAAGTTGAAGCGGAGTAGAATTGCCATCGTTAAAGTTCGGTGGAATTCGAAATGTGGACCTGAATTCACGTGGGAACGTGAAGATTAGATGAAGATTAACTATCCACATCTGTTTAGTACTGATAGTAGTTGAATTTCAGGGGCGAAATTCTTTTAAAGGGGGTAGAATGTAACCCTTGCCCTTTTCATATTTTGAATATTCTAATTTAGTCCTTCGACTATTTGACGTTTGTTAGTTTATTCAGAAATCGTATCGTGTTGACGATGGTGAACTTATGAAATATGAAGCATTTTATGGTTTATTGTGTATAATAAGCCTTATTGGAGGATACTATTATGTTATGTAAGTTTCGGGTGGTTGACCCATGAATTTTTTAAAAATGCCGAAAAACGAGTCCCGACACGTCCATTAATATCCAAATGAGTTTTTGGAAGGTCTAATATAGAAATATGTCAAGTAAATACTCTAAGTTATTGGAAAAACATTTTTAAGGTGAATAAAAATACTAAGTAACTTTGGGAAATATTTTACGGTTGAGTTTTGCGAGTTTTTAAGTGATTCCGACACGAAAACAAAGACACCCGGGGGCATAGGATGCCTTGGCCGGTTCTAGACAAAGAGAGGGGGACATGGTGGCTTATTTTTAGCTAGATGGTCCCTTACTAGTATAAACCTTGACTTATTTGATTTGTTTATACCTCATTTCAAACACACACTTTACAAAAATTCACACACACATTTTCTTTTCTCTCCCTTGTGCGTCCGAGCTAAGAAACACACACACTATTATTTTTCATACTTTGATAAAAAAAAAACATGAGATTTTGGGTACTTCCAGGTTGATTCTAGTGCACGGGTTAGCATCTAAACAACGTTTGGGTTGTCCGGTTCGCGTTTAAAATTATTTTGAAGACCATTTTTGTAAGCCTTTCAAACTTAAATTTTACTTGTCCTTTTGGGTTGTTAGTGACGCATAGATGTTAGTTGTACGGCCTGCATGTTAAAAATCGAAAGCGAAAAGTTTGCAAATAGGTATATATGGTGCGTTTGGTTCGAATGAAATAAAAGGAAACATAAGGTTTTGTTAGTTTTGATATTGTGGTCGTGATGGTTGAAAAACATATATATGCTATGTAGCTTATTTGTATATGGCGTGTTTTGGCTTATTTTTAAGCTTGAATAAGCTTATTTTGGGCTTATATGCCCATGACACCAAGTAGAAACACAAGGAAGGTGTTTTTGGTTATTACTCTAGTACGTCGTATTTTTGTGGATTATTATTATAGCTTATGGTGATAACCAAATGCGATACGTTAGCTTATTTTTAAGCCTAATATACATATTTTGGAGCTTATGGGCTCACGGCCCAATAAGCCTTGGTGAGTCGTGGCTTATCTAGGGTTTATTGTGGTCCGGGTTACTTATTTACTTATTGATTTGAGCTTATATATGCTATTGTGCCTTGGTTTTGGGCTTAGAGCGTATTTTGGATATATAGAATCCTTAACGGACCCTTATTGGGCCTTAAAGCCCAATAAACGTTAACTAATCATTTTGAGAGTTTTGACGAACATTTGAGAAGTGAAAAATACCTGTGAAGTCATATTGAAAGCCGTTTTGACAAAATATTTTGGTAAACGTTGTGAAATGTAATTTTTGGAATTTAGTCGAAAAGTGTCGAAATGTTGAAAAATGATTGAAAATAAGGTTTAAAAACCTTGGGAAACGTCATATAAACGTACGGGTCATACCAAATTTTCGTAAAATGTTTATACTCAGAATTTTACTTAAAACGTAAATTTTATTTTTAATAATAAAATATTATTATTTTACTATTTTAATAAGTCGACTAAAAGACGAAAAATATAATTTTCCTCGAAACTTTTATAAAATGTTTAGCGAACATAATCGTTTCATTTCGTATAGTATAATTGATATATTTATGGTAACTAAGTGTACCGAATGGACTTATCAAAATATATTTATAATTATATACTATAAATATTTACTTATATTACTTATCTATTTTGCTAAATAGTATAAGTATATTGTATAAATTAAGATATGGTATCATTTGAAGTTAAGTCGTCAACAATCACAACACTAAAACATTTAAGATAACCGTCACAACGCGTCTAACCTCTATGCATCATACCTGAAAAACTGTTTTGATAATAAATGATTTAAAATGGGACATTAACTGGACTAGGTCGTGTGCGGACGTTGTTGCCTTTGCTTGTGATCTGAGTTTACTGTTGGAGACAGTTGCTTGAGGTGAGTTCTTGTAGCCTCACTTTTAATCTTTTCGTTAGGGGAAAATGATATCTCAAATGTGTTTGAAACTGTTTTTAGGAAAATGTGCAAAAACGTGATTTTGTTTTTGGGACAATCTATGTGCTTATGACTGCTATGTGAATGATATGTGTTGGTATGCTATGTTGTGTGATCTTTCTGTGTGGTTCTTCACCCTAAATATAGCTCCAGCTGGTAGGCTTTAGGTGTGGTGTGTCATCGGGGTTGCGACCCTAAGAGCGTTGGTACGCGCTGGCGATAAGCCTAGCGGGGATGCTAGGTCTCGTTACATGATTAGCGGGGATGCTAAGTCATGGGTTTGTGATCTTTTGCATATATTCACTGTCATATAGCACAATTGTCCAACCGTTTGAAATATTAGCACAACGACTGGGTTTTGAGTCAAACCTACGGACTCTCACCACACTTATTGTTGACGTTTTTGAGTATCATTTTCAGGTGAAGTTAATGATCGTTAAAGTATGGTGCTTGTAGCAGACTTTAGAGAATCCCATAGGAATCTTGTTTGAAAAGTCTTGCATTTGATGTACGCTTTGGATTTGGTTTTCTTGGGGATCGAGATAAGATTTTATGGACCCCTGCGTGGGCTTAAGACTGTAATAATTGGCGACTATGTACTGTGTTCTTGATTTGGGACATCACTCCAAGTTATATTGAGGTTGATGGCCATCATGAAACTTTTCATTTATGCATTTTAGTTTTCTTTATTTTGTATCTTGTGTTGTGATTGATCATTATGTTGCATTCTCGTGTTTCCGCCTATGACGGGGTGTGACATAGATCTTAGGTTGGTTCTACCTCGAACTAAAACTCGATAGTTAGCTTTTTATCGAAAAACGTATAAGCAACTTTAAGTTGGTTCTACCTCGAACTAGAACCCGAAATTTAGCTTTGTACCGGATAAAGTGTAAGCGACGTTGTAAGGTTTCTCCACCAAATTAAAGAGCTTGTGGACATAGTGTTGATGAACTCTCGAGTTGGGTACGCGGGGAATGGAATAGGGCGAGGAAAGGAGTCCTCGTAGCCGAATCACTATAAATATTCTTGTTTGGGTTTGATCTTTTCATACTTTACTTATTGTCTTTCATATTCATTATTCTTTATACTCTTGCGTTCATTCTCAAGTATACATTTTTATATACTTCATTATCGAAAGATTTCACATAAACTCAAATTAAATATTTTGAAACTTAAATGTAATCGGTAGAACTATTCAACCCTTATCTAGTTTTCCACAAAGTAATTGAGGCTTTTTATCACATGATCAAGATGTGATCATATGATGATTAAGGATGGAAATTGGGTCAGTTATGGGTTGTATAAATACTTGTTATTGATATTGATATTGCTTGTTACGTGAAACTAGGTTTTGATGATGATGATGTTCTCGGTGTTTTTAGCTTGGATATGACGTAAGTAACTTGGACTATATTATGTGTCATATATATGTTATATCATGTTGTGTGTGATTGAATGCATTAAGGGTGTAGGAACCTTGATTTAGAAAAAAGCTTAACTAAAGAACTGACTACTGGATATATGAGGTTTAAGATTATATTAGTATTTGGTATTGGACAAACTAAGGCATGTACTTGCTAATGTTAATGAGCTTGATGAAAGTATATATGTGTAGTATGGATTGATTGATGATGGTTGAAGAGTTGATAGTGATTATTGTTAATAAAGCATGTGAATATGATATACATGGTGGTTCATTATAATGCTTATGTGATGAAATGTTTATGATTATATGTTATATGTCGGTTACTACTAAGCTATGTGCATACAGTTTAGTTGTTTAATCGTTTTGTAGGTTATATGCGAAGAAGGTAAAGACTTGGTAAAGGCTTAGGATTGGGCACGGGTCGAAAAGCTTATTGGTCATTTGTACAAGTATAGTTAGATACCGAGCTCAATCACGTTGAACCCCTAGGTTAAAGTTTCAAGTGTCGTTAATGTGTTTAAATTGTCGTTTATAATGTGCTAAGTATGTCTTGTGTTTATAAACTTCTGATTAATATGGAATTAAAATTTGTATTTGAAAATGGCTCAAAACATATGTTTAGCAAAACATCCGCACACTTGTAAAGTACATTTCCGCGGTCGTTGAGACCAAGTTTATTCATATGAATGAGTTGTATAAAGTTTTAAAAGTATTTTGGAAGTTTACATGTTGAGCCGTGTTTAGGAAGTCATTTTTTGAAAGAAAAAAAATGCAAGTTTAGGAAGTTCTTCTTTAAGCATAGATCTTAAGATCTACACTCAACCCATCATTTTGAGTTCAAAAAATTATTTCCTGATGCCTAAACCATAAATTTTGAGTTTATAGGTTATGTCTTGAAGCAGAGATCTTAAGATCTATGCTCACATCCGAAATTTTGCATTTTTGATTTTTTTTTTCTCAGATTTTGATCGTTTTGTAAAGAACATATAAAATAAATCATAAGTCGTTAGAAGTCACGCCACATATCGTTGGATAGGTAATTGAGTCTACTTTCTTTTAAAACTACTTTCAAGGTTTGGTTTGTTACAACAATATAAAAGAATACTTGTTTTGTAAGAGAAGATCAGTTTCAGTCATGTCGTGTAAGTAAACAAGATTTCAATTCGGGAAATGGGCGTTTCACTTGGGGTGTTTTCAGAGGTTTACGAGAACCCGACGGATGTTTGCCGTATAGTGTAAATTTTTGTTAAAAATCCCGATTTCTCATAAATGAATATGGCCTCAAAATTTTATGTCACGTAAATACATGTATTACTTTCGTAAAATGTTTTGTGCACTTGGTGACCTAGAGTCATGTGTCCTCCCTTGATTATAGAAGTCATCGAGTTTGATTTTTGATTCTATACTTTTATAACTTATTTTCAGGTTAAATTATATTTGAAAAGCAACATTCATGTAATGTCTTTTTGTTTTGAGTTTTAGTCCTTTTTGTGGTTAGTCCGATTTCAAACCATTTGATCGACTAATATGTGGTTCTAGCTAGGTTTATATTTTCATATTAAAAAAGCTTGAGTTTGTACTCGTTTTGTTGGTTTTGACTTTTGAGATTGATTTCATTCTACTCGTTACAACTTTTGGTTTCATTACTTTAGATCTTTCTCGTTGTCCGAAACTCCGAACGATACCAAGATGCAGCCCTATAAGTTAACGCACAACATTCACTTAAGAGGATCATGCATCAACATAATATGCCCAATATGAATGATAAAAGTGTTAATTTTAACTTTTAAGCTTAATACTATTACGTTTACTATGCCAAAGTAGGCTGAAATTTGTATAAGAATCAAAAATCGGTTAAAAACATAAGCCCATAAGTACATAACCACAATGGTTAATAAGTTTCTGGCTATTATTTTTGGTCCATTTAGCAAGCCCAGATGTCTTTATATAACTTTCTTACTCGGCCTAACTTACCTGGTGAACTTATTGGGCCCAACCGAGTCCAACAAAAAGCTGATATGTTTTTGAAAGTCATCCCAAATATATACCACAACAATCTTAAGTAAATAAAGATTTTTCAAACATGTTTAATACATCAACTAGAAAACTACATAAGTAAATAAAATCTTTAATTAGCAAGTTAACCGAGACTGTCTGGCTCTGCTATGAAAAATGAAAAAAGTTAGCCATTGTGATTTGTTACCCAAACAACGCATGCGCGTTGCTGCAAGGCGGTGTTTCTTTTATTACAGATGTGAGTGTTTTTTTTTTAAATTTGTATGGTAAGATTTCAAAGTTTTATAAGTGTAGTTTGCGTGTGCTAATTTTTTAAAAATTATGTGGTTAAAGGTTGTTTTTTTGGGTATTTGGGTTTTTTTCTAATATAATTTTATAAGATTTGGGTAAATATGAGTTAACCATGATTGCCCACGCGTTGACGCGGGCCGTTAAATTTTTTATTTTATTTTTTTGGTTTTCTTTTTGTATTTTGTGTGGCTTTATTTTTCCGGTCTCATGTTTAATATTATTTTTTTATATGGGTTTATGTGTTGGGCGTCATGTCGTGGGTATTTTTTTATCTGAATAAGTCAATATTTTTGTAATTTTTTTTCTTATTTTGTGCCGAGCAAAAGTTTTTTTTTTTTTTTTTTTGTGCAATAGTTTCTTTTTTTATATGAGCTTATGTGTTTGGTCTCATGTCGCGGATATTTTTTGATCTGAATAAATAAGTACTTTTGTAATTTTGTGGCGTGCAAATTTTTTTTTAAAGTTGCATAGTTAAAGAAAAAAAAGTGTCAAATGGGCCGGCCCAAAGTAAAAGCCCAATGGGCCGGTTATATTGGGCCAAAACCCAATCCGGGTAATCACAACCCGCTAGAAAAACCCGCTGGACCAAATGACAGTTACAAAACAGTTACATAACTGTTTTTGACAGTTATTTCGAAGAGTCACAATGGTTCATTATTGAACCGACACAACCTTTAGATCATACCTATTCACTTTGTATAAATAGGACCAGATTTTGAAATTATAGCAAGTTTAATAGCAAGTTTATATTTCTGGTATATTTTGATTACAAATTTGAGATTTTGATCCAACAATCAGCAATCAAATCCATGAATCCATTGTACTTGATTCGTTTAACATGCAATTCAATCTTCTGTAGGTCAAGAAGACTGTTTCAGCACTGTTCCCCTAACTTGCAGTTCTCTTCCACAAATCCGTCAACAATGGAATAATTTGCTGGCCTTCCTTATCAATTGTCCTCTGGATCTTGGAGATGACATTTTTGCGCTGCAATAAGCAAGTGTTAGATTCATGCACAACCATTATCATAAGATTACGCTACTAAATCTACGCTGAAGTTAATAGATAAAACTTGACCTTTAATAATAAAACTGATCTAGATAATAGTAAATTATTTATTCTGTTATGATGCTTATCGCAAATCGACAAAAAGACCATTAAAGATTTTTAAAAAGGAAAACAGAATTAGAATGTTAATGGATAAGTAGAAGAAATGACGATACCATGAACGGGGTGCAAACCAAGCCAAGAGTTTAGAGGCAACAAAGACTGAATGTTTTCAAAAGGATGAGCAGAGGCCTTGTGTTCCAACATTTCACGGGAAGATACAATTTCATAGAAAGTAAATCAAAACAAAGATGAGGACATAATACACTTGACATATGCTGATATGAAAAAGTAAGAAACGTAGAGTTGTCTTATTCACCTTTCTTAAATTTGGACCTAATCTTCTACAATAGGCCAATAAGGGTAGTTGCCTCAGAAGCAGCCTTAGTTGGTTTAGGGTCAAGGGTATTTCCAGATTTGAGTTGACGTAAAACGTGGTTGTGGTTCCGGTTATACAGTCTTAGATGACAATGAAAGAGTTGGACTTTAGGCCATGCTGCCAAATTTCCATCTGTATAGTTTCCAATGATAAGATCTGGTTTGCCTTCCATTATTTCAATGATTTTTTTCACTTGCATCCTATTGAATAATTTAGTTCAAATGATTAATATCCCATCAAATGAACACAAACACGAAGAAAAATAAAGGGAGTGAACCTGAGTGAACTTCTCAATGATATGATGTGCTTTTTGGTAACATATCTGATCTTTAGCATATTGATTTGCTCCTTTAGTTTCTTCAATTCCGAGTGGTGGTGCTTTAGGCCAGTGTTGCCCGTAACAATGCTTTAACTCTGCAATTCGTGGTGATCTTTACAGGGACATATTTATGGATTTCGTATGATGTATCTTTTTTGGAAATTGAAAAATTTGAGGGAGAAAGCAAACAAAAGAAAGAAGAAGAGACTAAAAGCAAAGGGAATAGCAGCTGAAACACCTATCGTGTTGGATTCGATCCCAAGTGCTTCCTTCAAATAGCCTTTCAAGGTACCTTGAAAACCAACACACATCTATAAAAAATAATATAATTAACATATTTTTGTAGCATGGGGGTACTGACTCTCCCTAAAAGAATATTTAATCTTATAGGTGATTTAGTTTTATCACTAAGGAAACAACTAACCTATTGAGATCTAGCATGTAGCTCAGCAGCAGTTTCATACTGTCCATCATTAAACTCAAACAGGTTGAAGTATTTTATTCTATCTATTTGCTAACATATCAATTCTTCAAAAGCAAAAACAAAAACAAAGAAGCCAAAAACAAAGAATCCATACAAAAACAAAGAAGCCATACACAATCTTTCATTAGGGTTTTGAAATAGCTGCATAACCAAGAAAAATATATCATAACCTGAAAAAAGGTCTCGAATGTCAGCAAGCACCAATTCATATGGTTACCTTTATATAATATATGATTCATAACTTGAAAAAAGGAAACAACATTAGGGTTTTTGATTCATAACCTGCAAAGAAAAAAAACCAACATTAGGGTTTTTGAGGGATTTTAGATTATGGTTTTTTTATTCATCTAAAGAAACTGTATATAATTATCAATATATTTTCCATATTTAACTGGTATTTTTTAAAAGCATAACATATTTGATTTTCATTGTATATCACAACTTCTGGGTTTGTTTCATTGGTTGAGGTGCTTGTTTGTGAACCCAAAGACCTAAGTTTAAATCTTGCAATAGACATAATTTTTATTAAAAATCTAAATTTTTTAATACATATTATAAAAATCAGAAAAAATCCTAAATTTGTAAAAAAGGCCGAAATTTATGATAAATAGTGATGACATGTATATATATATATATATATATATATATATATATATATATAACTTATATATGAGACTGAATTAATATGAAATAGTGACTTAACGCCACCTCAACGATGACATGGACACTTTTTTGGCATTAAATTTTGAAAATTTGTAAAAAATACTGCCCATGGCTAGATTCGAACTTGGGTCTGTTCATCCATAAACAAGGTGCTCAACCAGTGGAGCAACCAAGAATTTGTGATACACAATTACATTCCTTTATAGATATTTAACTGAAAACATTAAAAGGCCTTCATCTACAATCTAGAGATTTATATGTATTCATTTCGTAATTCTATTTTTAAAATTAAT
>BQNB010079871.1:4126-30104 GCA_026074375.1 Tanacetum coccineum | reverse complement strand
AAAGAAAATGCTTAATGAAAAAGTTGCTTATGTAGTTTTACCTTATTTTTGGTTTTTTAAATGAAAAGACAAAGAGCTAAAGTGCAGATCAAAAACAGATATTCAAATAATCCTTTTAAACAAAATTAAATTCTAACCTATATAATATGGCCTACAAACTACTTGAGCTATGAAAATCAAAAGCTAACAACTACTTTTGTTTGATGAATTTTCAGCTTGAAAATGGCTATTTGTCTGTTTTACTATGCTTATGCATTTGACCACAAAAGTGACCAATTCTTAAAACTAATTGATGCAGACCTTAAGACTTGAATTCTACACTAATTAAACACTTAAACGAGAGCAAACTGATTGTCAAAACAAGCTAGCAACAAATTATGCTCAAAGTCCCTAAACACCTGATCTTATTAACACAGATTTAAATAACCTACACTTAAGCTTGATCAAAACTTTGTTTTATCTATAAAAAACCTTAAATCCTAGCTTTATAAATCTCAAAAAGAGATTTCAAATCAATTTAAAAGACCAAATGACATAGACAGTACTAACTTATGTTAGTACTGCCTTTAGCCAAACACCCCTTTAAATTGATCAAAACCATTTTTAAGCTTATAAGTTTAAGAATTAAGACTAAAAACTCAAATATCATATAATGCAGAGCTTATATTAGGCCTAATGATCAACTTTCAAGAATCAAATAAGCTAAAACTACAAGCTATAAGCTAAAGCTAATTTTTATGGATTTTTCAACTGTTTTATAACTAAAACTAATAAAAATATATTTAAGCTATAAATTGAATATAATAAGCATATAACAACTATACTAAGCTACAATAAGCTAATTTAAACAGCAATAAGCAGAAAATAACCAGTATTAAGCTATATTGCAATTTTAAGTTATAAAAAGAAAATGAGAACTTACAATAGCCTTTGCACAAACAAGGCTTATCAAATGCTCTTATGAGCTAATCAACAAGCTCTAGCTTATCATAGATAAGCTAGTGTGTCCTGGAAACCCTTCCATTTCTGGTTTCCCTTCCAAAATTAAGCTAAGGTAAATTTGAGGGTGGATTTAAGAATTATTAAGCTCATTTAAGCTTTAAGAGCTTAAATGAGAGTGTAGCTAGCTTATGAGTGAACTAGATAGCTTATTGAGCTTTAACAGAGTATAAAAGAGCTTTTTAAACCATTATGCATTTAAGTAAAAACAGGAATTAACAAGTGAACAATATGAATACTAAACTTTTTATTGATATTTAAAACTGATTACAAGCTTAATAGAAGAAAATTACATTTAAATTGAAAAACAATAAGCTAAAGTTACATAAAATAAGCTATACTAATTCTAAAAGCAACTCTCTATCACTACTCCTAGATATCCTTTTGTAAGTGAAGAGAATGCCTGTAATTTATAACTGGAGAAAGGAATCTCTGCCGTCAAGTCTGTTAGAGTGCTCCCCTTCATCTTCCTGACGTCAACCCTCCATTTAATGCAATCATTGGATCCCATCCTTAATGCCCGTTGGATCAATGATGTGATTCACACGGATTGCCAGCGGTGGCAATCCGTGTGCAGATCTTTGTGCTTATTTTTCAAAGGATTCAGTGCAAATTACTTCTTTCAAGTGTGCTTCTATACAATCCCGTGTGTCATTCTTTTGTCAGTGCTGACCAATAAGAGCTCTTAAAGTGACGTTTCTTTGTTGAGTTGGCACATAGCACTTGGAATCTTTGTTCCTTGCTGTCAATTGAGATTTACCCTTTGATTTTACGCAGGTAAAAATGAAGGAGATGATGAACAGTAAAATAGACTTTCCCGCGATTTTTCTTTCCTTTTTATAACTTTGTTTGACCCAGGGATTTGGGGGTTTCACTTGGGCTTGGGTGTAAAAGGAATGGGCCACGGTTTGGTATTTTGGGCTTGGTTATAAATGGTTTAAGGTTTTTATAAGAGATAACGACCGTTATCTTTTATGTATAAAAAAGATAACGGTGTTAGGGTTTTAGGGTCTTTTATGTAATATGATTTAACTTTGAGGACTGATTTGGTATTTTTTTTGAGGGTTTTGTCCTTTTTGTGGGATGACCATTGTTGACCAAGAGTTGACTTTGTTGACCTTTTGCTAGATTCTTCCGGCTCTTTTGCAATCTTTCCATTCTTGTGTTCGTGTTTGTCCGGTTTTGACCATTTTCTTGTGATATTTGCATTATCCATACCTACACATACACAAACAAAAAAAATACATAAATACAAGCATATTTTTACACATTTTGATCATTTAAGAGCCATTATGGATATAATAAAGATATGTGATTTCTCACATATCATTAATCATTAAAAAATTTCAAAATACCCTAATTTAAGAAAGACTTTTGTCCCATCAGGAGTACTAACAAGAACAGGTTTGATTACCCCTGTTAAGCAAAATAAGAAAAGAGCAGTTTACACAGTTGGTGCTGCTAGGCCAGTTAGTACTACTAGGCCTGTTATTTCTGTTAGACCATTTGCCCCAAAAATAGCACAAACTGGTGGTGCTATTAGACCAATTTACCCAAGAATGGACAATGTAAGACCAAGAGGATCATACTCACTTATTAAGAGGTCTTACTACACAAAACCAGCTTTTAGACCCAAAGACTTAAAACAAGATGTTAAAACTTTTAAGGTTCAACATATGACTACTACTGGGACAAGAGCAGTAGTTAATAATGGTAAGGGTAAGATGAATACTGACCTTAGAAAGTCAAGGTGGGTTTGGCGGCCTAAGGGAAATTACTTGGATCATGTGTCCAAAGACAGTGGATCATTCATGCTCAAGAAGGTTGAGTATGTTAACCCAAAAGGGATTTCCAAGTCTGTAATGGCTTGGGTCCCTAAGAGATACTAATTCTCTTACTTTTTGTGCAGGGCAATCTAGAGATCTTGTTACAGGATCATTGAGTGGTGGATAGTGGTTTCTCTAGCCATATGACTGGCAATAAAGCTTATCTTTTAGACTATGAAGATTACAATGGAGGCTTTGTGGCTTTATGGGAAGATGATCCAAAGGAGTAAAAATAAAGGTAAAGGTAAAATCAGAACTGTTAATCTAGACTTTGATGATGTTTATTTGTAGATAATAAACTTAAGGTTTAAAAACCTTTCTCTGTCCTCACAAATGTGTGACAAAAAAATAGTGTCCATTTTTAATCAGTGAGATTGAATTGCCTTATCCTGTCTCCTAGATTTAAGCTTTCTTAATGAAAAAGTCAAAGTTGTAATTTAGTAGTCCTAGTAAGGATGTTTGTAACAGCTTGGACTTAAAGAAGATTGTTCCCTCTAGAGGTATAACTTGTTTATATGCAAATGCAATAGTAGATGAGTCTAAATTATGGCACAAGAGATTAGTTCATGTGAATTTCAAAAATATAAACAAACTTGTTAAAGGTTACCTAGTTAGAGGCTTACCTTCAAAAGTTTTTGTGAATGACCACACTTGTGTTGCCTACAAGAAGGGTAAGCAACACAAGGCCTCCTGTAAGGCCAAGTTAGAAAGAATCATCAGAAAATCCCTTAAAAATTACTTCATATGGACTTTATTTGGACTTGTCTCAGTAGAAAGTATTAATAAGAAAAAGTACTGTTTGGTTGTGACTGATGATTTCAGCAGATTTAGTTGGGTATTTTTCTTAGCTACTAAGGATGAAACAAATGAGATCCTTTATAAATTTATCACAGGCTTAGAAAACCAATTGAACCATAAAGTTAAAATCATTAGATGTGATCATGGGACAGAGTTTAAGAACCATGCTATGAATGAATTCTGTGCTAAGAAAGGGATAAAAAGGGAGTTTAGTGTGGCTAGAACTCCACAGCAAAATGGTGTTGCAGAAAGAAAAAATAGGACCCTAATTGAGGCTGCTAGAACTATGCTAGCAGACTCACTTTTACCTATCCCATTTTGGGCAGAGGCAGTAAACACTGCTTGCTATGTACTGAATAGGGTATTAGTGACCAAACCTCAAAATAAGACACCTTATGAACTATTAATAGGTAAACCACCTAGTATTAGTTTTATGAGACCGTTTGGGTGCCCCTTGACCATTTTGAACACCTTAGATCCCTTGGGCAAATTTGATGGGAAATCAGATGAAGGATATTTGTTGGGATACTCTACTACTAGTAAGGCTTTTAGAGTATACAACAAAAGAACCAAAAGAGTAGAAGAGAACATGCACATTGATTTCCTTGAAGATCAACCAAATGTGGCAGGAAGTGGTCCTGATTAGATGTTTGATCTTGATTTTCTAACAAATACAATACACTATATCCCTGTTAGTGTAGAAAATCAGGTTAATATGGATGCAGGTACACAAGAACATTATGTTGCAGGTTCATCAGAAAAAGATAAGGAACCTACTCAGGAATACATACTGCTTCCACTACACCCTCATAGGCCAAGGATTTCAATAGAAGATGTTGTTCAAGCTGCACAAGATAAACCTTCTGAAAATTTTCCTAAAGACAATGATGTACATGATTCAGAAGATGTTGCTGAAAAAGAAGAACAACATATGTTGACAGAAGCTGACCAAACCTTGAAAGATGATCTTGAGAGGATGATTGCTCAAGAAATTGCTGCTAAAACTATGGATGATGCTACAAGACAAGCCTTTGAAGAAGAAAAGAAGAGGGCAGCTCAGGCTACCAGTATTAACAAACTTAATACTGGTAGGCCATCTGTTAGTACTTCTAATTCACCATTGGTTAGTACTGCTAACACACCATATGCTAGTGCTGATAGAACTCCTACTAGTGCAAATACTGGTGGATCATCATTTGTCTATCTTGTAGGACAAATACCTATTGATGCATCTACTCTCCCCAATGCTGATTTACCCATTGATCCTAATATGCCTAACTTAGAAGATGATTCTAATGTATTTCCAAATGATGGCATATTCAGTGGAGCCTATGATAATGAAGATGTGGGTGCAGTGGTTGATTTTAACTATATGGATAACACCATTGATGTCAGTCCTATTCCCACACTTAGAGTTCATAAGGATCACCCTAAAGGTCAAATTCTAGGAGATCCTAAATCAGCAGTTCAAACAAGAGGAAAGATCCAAAAGGATTCTTTAGTACAACAAGCTTTGGTAAGCTACATCTATAATCAAAACAGAACAAATCATAAAGACATCTCAAATCCGTTGATAGTTGGTAGTTTACTAAAAACTATATGGTTATCAGTGCACCATGTTATAGCAATGAAGCACTAGCTATTCCAGAGCAAACAGCTACTGGTAAAGAAATATCAAATCCGTTTATGGCTGGTAGTTTGCCAAAAACTACATAGCCAACTTAGTTGGTATTTTTGTTGTGTTGCTGAAAAGACTGGAAGCTAATCAAAGTTGAAGTTTAAAAGGTTGTAAAGTGTTTGGATACATCCTCCTGGTGTTCAAGAAGCTCAAGATGAAGAAACATGAAGGTTGACAAGTAAACATCATGTTTAGGGGAGGATTGTTAGGTTTTAGAAGACTTTACAACTTACTGCTGCTGGTTCAACATTGGTGCTGCTAGTGAAGATTTAGTGCTGCTGAGAAAGATTGAAGAAAATAGACTAAGTCTTTAGTACTGTTAGAGTATAGTTAGTACTGTCAGTACATTGTTAGTACCGCTAGTATAGTTAGTGATGCTAGTAGTAAGTTAGTACTGCTAGCATATAATAGTTAGTGCTTTTAGGAGATATGCATGAGTTAAATTAGAAATAGATATGCATTATCTCCTCACGCATTTTGTAAGCCTATTAGGGTTTCCTTGGTGTATAAAAGGAACCCTAGGCATAGTTAATAGATATAGATCAATAGAGATCAATTAGCAATCATAGCTTGTAACCTAGTACGATTCAAGTTATAATATAAAGTGTGAGTTTAATAGAAGATCTCTTGTGTTTACTTAATATTGTTCTTCTTAGCATTGTTGATTAGTTTCCGCATAATCAATAGTGTTCAATCAGTGTTTCATTATTGTTGCTTTGGATTTATCTAAAGTAACAAACCCTTTGCAAGCTAAAGGTTCAAGATCTATTCAGTAAGGGATCCAACAAGTGGTATCAGAGCTTGTGTGGAAACTCTGAATAAGAAGAACTCCATTATTTGAAGCAGATTTACAATCAAACCAGGAAGATGACAGAACAAGACTCTCCTCCACCAACTATAACAGCAATGAAAATCCCTATCATCAAGAAGGGAGAATATGATATTTGGAGCATGAGAATGCGACAATATATCTGCCACACAGATCATAACCTATGGGATATAATTGTCGATGGAGATCTCCAAGAAGAGGCTGCACCAGCAGGAGAACAATCTGGTCCTCCTGCTCCTAAGACTGCCAAACAACTGACTGCCAAAAGGAATCAGGAAAGAGTTAAGAGCATCTTGCTGTTAGCAATACCTGATGAATATCTCCTTAAGTTTCATAATGTTCCAGATGCTAAATCTCTCTGGGCTGCAATCAAATCAAGGTTTGGAGGAAATGATGAATCCAAAAAGATGCAGAGGAATGTTTTAAAACATCAGTTTGAAAACTTTACCACTGCACCAAATGAAAGTCTGGATAAGGCTTATGATAGGTTCCAAAAACTCATAAGTCAATTGGAGGTTCATGCTGCTCCAGTATCAAAGGAAGATATCAACCAGAAGTTCCTAAGAAGTCTTCCTCCTTCATGGAATCAAATTGCTCTAATCATGAGAAATAAGCCCGACATTGATGAGATTGATATTGATGACCTCTAAACAACTTAGGGTACTTTGAAGATGAGGATGAAAAAGGTCTTCAAGTTCCACATCTTCTTCTTAGTACTTGCCATTTTCTTTTCCTTTGGAAAACTAGCAGTACTAATGCAGTTAGGTACTGCTTGTGGTGAGTTTGGGGTTAGTACTAATGAGGAATTACGTCAAGTTTCAACATAACCAATGTTTCTGTATTATGTAGCGTACTCTTTCTTTGTACAACCAACAACCAGTCCTCAACTTGAAAATGAGGATTTTTAGCAGATTGATAAAGATGACTTAGAAGAATTGGATCTTAGATGGCAGGTGGATATGTTGACTGTCAGAGTGAAGAAATTTATTCAGAAGACAGGAAGGAACTTAGATTTCAAAAAAAAATGACCTGTTTCTCTTGATAAGTCAAAAATTAAGTGCTACAACTGTCATAGAAAAGGGCACTTTGCTAGGGAATGCAGATCTGAAAGGAATCAAGGGAGAAGATCTTATGGTGACAATAGTAGGAGCAATGCACCAACAAATGAATCTTCATCACAGGCACTGGTGGCTCAAGATGGTCTAGGAGGCTATGACTGGAGTAATGATTTTGAAGTAGAACTAGTCAACTATGCTTTAATGGCAATCTCTTCTTCAAGCTCATCAAGTTCTTCTGACAATGAGATACAAAAATGTTCTAAACAATGTCTTGAATCTTTTAAAACTCTTCAAAAAGAATTTATGTTAGTGAAAGAGAAAACATAGCCAGAGCAAGATAGTAAATTCAGGGTTATGGTTAGCTTTTTAGAGTCACTAGAATCTAGGATTCTTAACATGAAAAGAATGACCTGGCTTAGGGTGAAAAATATGAGTTTCATAACATGAGCTTAAATGCCAGAGAGAAATAAAAATTAACAACAATCAACCTGGAATAGGAGAAAGTTGTAAGGGAAAAGAGATTGGAGTTTCAAAACCTTAAAGACTAGAAAATCGGGAAGAATTGTCAAGAATCTTGATGAATTAATCAAAAGTCAAATGAGTGCTAGAGATAAAACTGGTTTGGATAAGGCACACTATTGAATGAAATGGCTGTAACAATTTTGAAACTGATAGTGAGATTAGTTTGAGTGTTTTTTTATGTCAGATCAAGTGATGAAGAGAACACACCAGCAAATGATAGGTTCTCTAAAGAAGATAAGTTTCATGCTGTTCCCCCTCCTAAAACAGGGAACTTCCTAACCCCAAGAACTGAGATATCATTTGCAGGTTTAGATGAATATGCCATTAGGAAAAAAATAATTGAGTAAAAAACAATTGATCTTAATACTAAAACAAGTAAGACTGTAGGTAAAACAAATGAAGCAAATACTCAAAAACCTAAGACAGTCTATGAATTAGTTAACAGAGATAAAGTTATCATTGAAGATTAAAACTCAGATGATGAGGATGATGTGTCTGAAGTGCAAATAGTTAGTCTTATTAAGTCTAATGAGACTCAAACAGTTAAAACTAAAGTTGATAAAATTGGTTAAACTTCTCAGAAATAAGGAATTGGATTAAAGAAAATAAAAGCATGCTTTGTCTGTAAAAGTACTGACCATTTGATCAAAGATTGTAATTTTCATGACAAACAGAGTCAAGAACTAAGGCTCGAAAACTCATGGTCAACTCTGGTCCATCGGTGGGAAAAACCAGTATTAATATGGATAATACTAAAAGGGTTAATCATCAAAAATTTTCAAAATACCCTCATTTAAGAAAGATTTTTGTCCCATCAGGAGTTCTTACTACAAACAGGTTTGATTTACTCCATGTAAGCAAATGAGAAAAGGGCAGTTCACACAGTTAGTACTGCTAGGCCAGTTAGTACTGCTAGGCATGTTAGTACTGTTAGACCATTTGCCCCAAAAATAGCACAAACTGGTGGTGCTATTAGACCAATTTACAAAAAGAATTGACAATGTAGACCAGAGGCTCTACTTCACCTATCAAGAGGTCTTACTACACAAAACCAGCTTTTAGACCCAAGACTTAAAACAAGATGTTTTAAAAACTTTTAGGGTTCAAAATATGACTACTGCTGGGACAAGAGCAGTAGTTAATACTGGTAAGGGTAAGATGGATACTGACCTTAAAAAGTCAAGGTGGGGTTTGGAGGCCTAAGAGAAAATTTACTGGATATGTGTCCAAAGACAGTGATTCTCATTCATGCTCCCAAGAAGGTTGAGTTGTTGACCCAAAAGGGATTTCCAAGTTCTATAATGGCTTGGGTCCCTAAGAGATTATAATTCTCTTACTTTTTGTGCAGGGCGGCTAATCCAGAGAGAGATCTGTTACAAGATCATGCCGTGTGAATAGTCGTTGCTTTGCCATATGTCTGGCCAACAAAGCTTGTCTTTCAGGACATATGAAGATACAATGGTGCTTTGTGGCTTTGGGAAGTGATACCCACAGGAGGTAAAATATAACAGGTTAAAGGGTTTAATCGAACTGCTAATCTAGGACTTTGATGTTGGTTTTATTTTGTAGATTGAACTTATGGGTTTAAACACTTTTCTCTGTCTACAAATTGCTTGACAAGAAAAATAGTCGTACTTCTTTTTTAATTTGTGACTCGAATGCATTCATCCCTGTTCTTCCTAGCTTTAAGCTTCTTGATGGAAATGTCAAGTTTTGTTACTTAGAGCTTCCTAGAATGGATGTTGGGTTAAGCCTGGACTTAAAGAACATTGTTCCCTCTGGTTGACTATAAATTGTTTATATGCAAATGGCAACAAAAAAGATGTCGTTCTAATTTTTTGGAAAGGAGATTAGGTCATGTGGTATTTCACAATATATATAAACAAAATTGTTATTTTAAAGGTCTACCTTCAAAAGTCTTTTGTGAATATGGACAACACACTTGTGGTGCCTGCAAGCGACAGGTAAGCAAAATAAGGCCCTCCTGGTAAGGCCAAGTTAGATAAGGAATCATCAGATAGAAAAGCCACTTGATTTTACTTCTTTGAGTTTTTTGGACTGTCGAGGTAAGGTTTATTATATAAGATAGTGATACTGTTTGGTGGTGGAATGTTGATTTTTGTGTGTTTTAGTTGGGTTGTCTTCTTAGCGAAATAGGATAGTGAATCATCTGAACTTCCTTTGTAAAAATTATTCTTTAAGCCCCCCCCCCGCCTTTTTTAGAAATCACAATTGAATCATTTAATTTGTTTAAAAACAATCATTAGATGTTGATAAATGGGACAGTCACGAGATTCGCGTTCGGTTTGTTTATGAAACCATGCTTATGAATGAATTATGTGCTATGAAAGGAATAAAAAAGGAGTTTGTCGTGGCTTAGAACTCCACAGCAGAATGTGTTGCAGAAAAGAAAACAAAACAAGACCTAATTGAGGCTGCTATGAACTATTGTTAGCAGACTCACTTTTACCTATCCTATTTTGGCAGAAGTTAATTTCATTTTTCTTTTTTGGCTATATCGTGGGTGGGTTGTTGGGGTGTGGTAAATCTGCCTTGCTATGTACTGAATTAGTGGTAAATTAGTGACCAAATGACCCTCAAAAAAATTTAAGACATCTTATGAACCTACTTAATAGGTAAATTAACCTAGTTTTAGTTTTATGAGGACCTTTTGGGGGTGCCCCTTGACATTTTAAAATACTTAGATTCCTTGTGGCCAACATTTGATGGGAAAACAATCTGCATGAAGCGTTATTTGCTTGGATACTCTAACAGTAGTAAAACGCACTTTAGAGAGTATACAACCATAAGGACGATATAATTGGTTAGATAGTAGAGAAAAAGTGAATACCCTGCACATGATTTTCTTGAAGATCACACCAAATGTGTCGAGGCAAACTGGTCCCTAATTAGATGTTTGATCTTGATTTTCTAACCAATTCAATGAACTATATTCATGTTTAGTGTAGAAAATCTGATGACTGTTGATGGCAGCAGTACCACAAGATCTTATGTTGCAGGGTATAATAAGGTAAAGATATAAAGATCCTACTCAAGTTATACAGTAAGGATTTGTACTATTAACCACTCATCACGGACAAAGATTTCCTGTAGGAGATGTTTTCCAGCTGCACATGAAAAAACTTCTGAATGTATCTCCTAATCAAGAAAATGATTGTACAAGATTCAGGGAAGTAGATGTTTGCTGGACGCCAAGGAAGGACAAACATTCATTTGACAGAAGATGCACAAGTCTTTGAATGTATGAACTTCTGAGAAGATGATTGCTCAAAAGTGTTGGCTAAAGATCTGGATGAGGCAACAAGACAAGTTTTTAAAAAAGGAAAAGAGAAATTTTGCAATATCAACAAGAGAGCAGTCAGGCGTACCAATATGAACAAATTTAGTACAGGTAGCGTCATCCTATGTTTAAGCTACTGGCTACCACGCCATATGGTAGTGCCTGCCAGTACTCCTACAGGTGCAATTATGTGGTGTGAATCATCATTTGTCCTATCTTGGAGGAAAAAAATACCTATTGATAACATCTACTCTCCCTATGTGATTTACCCATTTGCATCTCAAATTGCTGTAAATTTTGGAAAGATGATTCTTATCGATTGCCATTTTCATATACTGCTCATATTCAAATGGTGCATTAATGATGTGAATGTGGGGTTGCAATGGCTGATTTCAATCAATAATGATTGACCACCATATAATGTCAGTCTATTCACACACGTAGAATTCATAAGGTTCATTTTCTTATTTTTTCCTTCTCCAAAAGATCAAATTCTAGGAGATCTTAAGTCAGCAGTTCAAACAAGAGGAAAGATTCAAAAGGCTTCTTCAGCACAACAAGCATTGGTGAGCTACATCTCCAAACAGAATAGAACTAATCACAAAGGATCATCATATCTGTCTTGTTAGGAATGATTTCTCTCTCCCCTCAAGAGGAAGAACCAAAAATATATCACAATCACTTAACCAAGATGAAAACTGGGGTTGAAAACAATGCAAGAGAATAGCTACAGTTCAAATTACAGAAGGTTTGGATACTTGTTGATTTGCCATATGGGAAAAAGGCAATTGGCACAAAGTGGGTACTTCAAGAAATATAAAAGGGACTCGTGAGAGAAGTATTGTTGTGAAAAATAAAGCCTGGCTTATAGCACAAGGGTTTAGACAGGAGGAAGGAATAGATTTTATGATGCTGGTTTTGGCATTTGCATCATTGTTGCAAGATAGTTAGGCAATAGGTTCATTTTTAGCTTTGCTTCATATATGGGTATTTAATATCTACCAAAATGGATTTTAAAAGTGCATTTATCATATGCATTATTGTATTAGGAGGTGTATGTTCATCAACCTTCAGAGGCTTTGTTGATCCTTGCTCATCCAAACACAAGTTTTATAGGTGGTCAAAGTATTTATGGTTCTTAATTCAAGCCCCTTTGAGCTTGGTATGAAGATACTTTCTTCTTTTCTGATGGGGGGATAAGGTTTCAGGAGAACCTATATCAAGCGAGTAACATAGACAATACATATGTTTATCAATAAGAATAAGGTGATATTATGTTTAGTCACGGCAAGTCGTGTTTTCATGTGTGTCGGATCGACATTATTTTTTGGACTTCTACAAAGAAGTCTCAGTGGGGGGGGGGTATTTAACAGATTTATAACTATTAGTTTACTAACCCTAATTATACTCTACTAACAAACTAACATGGTGTTTTACTCACAACCACACTAACTTACTATATAACCAGGAAAAACAGAGTAAAAACTAAAATAACACAAATGGGTTTTAATATACTAAATGCTTTAAAATAAACCACCCAGAGTTTGATTGACTGTTGCACAAAAAAAAAAGATTTCCAGATTGAGTCAATGGTTGTGATTACTCACTTCTATTTTTGGGACTTCAAGTGATGCACAACCTGATGGAATCTTTATTAGTAGGAAAAGTATGTGCTGAAACATCCTTAAGCAGAAGTTTAATTATTGGTCCATCAGAACAAGTTCTACTCTATTTGAGTCTATTAAGCCACGTTCAAGGTGAAGATGGTGCATTCCTGATCGACACGATGTAGAGTTGTACATGTCTCAGATCTATGATTGGTTCCCTGATGTTTTTGCTTTTGACTGCATAAGGCCTAGGACATCATGTTTACTGTTTTTGTGCCATGTGCTATATTTCAAAGTCACTCAAAAGACTTCACACTTTAAATGCAGTAAAATGGTTTTTTAGGTACTCAAACAACAACCCAAAATTAGGTTTATGGTATCCTAGGGATTCCATTTTGATACTAGAAGTACTTTCTCAGACAATGACTATTAAGAGGGAAGTCCAGCCTTGACAGAAAATCAACATCAGGTGGCTATCGTCAATTTTTTGGTAGAAGATTGTTTTTTTCTTGGCAAAGCAAGAAGCAGATAGTATGGCTAAATTCTACATTTCTTGAGGGCAGAATATGTTTGAGCTGGTTGCTAACTGTTGTGGGCAAATAGTACTATGTGATACGAATCAGTGATGGAGTATGGTTTTAATTTTCATGAACACCAGAATCCATATTTTATAATGAGAGCACTATAAGTGGTTATCAAGATCCTGTTGTTTGCTCATTCTAGGACCACTAGCATATCTCAAAAATTCAAATTTTCATTTTATTCAGACCCGGATTGCTATGAGAAAAAGACATGAAACACATTAGAAAGTTGTCAACGATTCACACGAATTATATATATTGTCAAGATCCTTCTCACAACAAGGATTGATGTCATAAGATTAACTTTTTGGGGTTTGCATTGGGGATGTTAAATTTAATAAACCACAAATTAAGGGGAGGGGCTAAATTAGTTGTTTGTACAGTTTTGTAGATGAATTCCATGAATAGGAGATGGACTTATGATGCTCATTTTGGATGGTTAACTATTACTTTATGGCATAAGGATTCAAGGTTAAGTTGTGTTGTTGTGTAACTAAGCTTAATTAATATTGCTGCAGACTACCTTTGTAATGCTATTTAGTAAACCAGAATTAATACCGCTTCTGGCACTTACTAACAGTACTGCTCGAAGATATCCTTCAGTTGATTTGGTGTTTGAATTGAGTGCTAGATGTAATGCAGTCTGGTTTGTTTTTTAGGGCTCTTCTTTTTGGTACTAAGTTTGTTTAGTGACTCTAGTTTGGGTTTAATTTTTGGTAACCAAAAAGTTATAGTAACCGACATGATTTAAAGTTGGTAACGTTTTTATTTGGGCTAAGTTGGTGTACCGCCCTGAATAGCCGTTTGGTGATGGAGAAATAATACTCTAGGGGTCTAAAAGTGTAATTACATTATTTCTTTGATTCTTGGGGTTTGCTCAACCTATATTTTAAACCCATTCAATTGCAACTTTCTTCACACTTATATCTACTTAATCGCTCTCATTTAAACAAACCCTAATCTTTTCATCACCGTCAACCATCAATTCATCGACTTATATTGGTGCTCTTGATGAATCCTGTTCCTAAGCATTAACATCGGTCGACCTTTCTTAGAAAAGACTGATGGGAATGATGAATTTCATGAGATCATAGACTTCCTTACACGACGCTCATTGTCACTATGCTCTCACTGTATGTTATGTTGGTCTCTACTTAATTTTTTGAAAAGTTTTGGATGACGTCCGCCTTTTTTTAAAAAATCCAAAATCACGTCAACAATGTTAGGTAGTTATATTATACTTGCCCACACGTTGCTGGCAAGCCTGGTTCAATCTCAGAAGCATCAATTAGAAGTATCTTTTGTTTATGATGATGTTGTGATTGATCTTGTGTTACCAAACCAGGCTATATTTGATACCATTCAATTGATGGGGTATGAGGGAGATTTGAATACACTTACTTTTAATAAAGGACTCTTTCTCTCCTCATGGAAACCCTCGGAAAAATAGAAAAATCCAATACGAAATTTTTGTTTCATACCATCATCCAACTGTTTTTAGCTCAAAAAGCCACATCTTGGGATCAAATACCTATAATATTGCAACTGTAGTTATATGTTTTTGGCCATACTCTTTCAGTTTATAGAGATCTTTTTCAAAAACTATATTTTTGATGGTATTAATGAGGTATTTGGTTGCAAAGAAAGAAAGTTCGTCATGTACCCAAAAGTTTATTCAGTATTCTTTGACCTAACCCAACTATAGAGATGTTTTTATGGCCTGTACCCTTAGACCACTTCCATATTAATGTCTGGACTACTAAGGGTTCTCTTATGGTTAAAATGGGTTAAAAAAAAAAAAATTCTGGGAATGTGACCCTTTATGTATTTCCTTCTATTGGGGGGGCTTGGCTCACACCAACAGTGGGATGATGGTGCAGTTTTCTGTGAAAAGTCCGTCTTTAAAAGAACCAACCCCACACTCTTTTCTCTTAAACTCGCCAAGTGAAGATAGTCATGATTCCAACAGCCTAAACCCATTCTCAAGACCTTCTTCTTAAACCCAAATTCCTTTAGATTCCATTCCAGAAGGCTATAGGTGGGATCATGGATGGTCTGTTCATCCTAGTTGTTAGAGTCCCTTTTAGGGAAGAGGTTGGATCTGGACAGACTCCAAAGTGTGTTATGATATTTTTTGTTTCTGTGGTAAATAGGTTACAAACTCTCAAGTGCAAAAAGTAACGATTTAGTAGAAGAGTAGGCTTCAGATCAAGTAGCTTAAAGACAAAGAAGAATGCTAAACCTGTTATCCCACACCATAATGCTTGGATCAAGAGTGTCTATGAAAAAAAGATTGGCAAAGAAGAAAGAAGGTGTTTGAGACAGAAGTTGATGCAGAAGGAAAGTTTGTAATTAACAGTGCGAAGGCGAAGAAGGGGAAACCTGCCAAATCTAACCAAAAGTGCTTTAAAGATCCAGTTTTTGATGATTTGATGACTTGTAATGGATTTACATGGAGATTCTGAGGTATGCTCATGGATGAGGGGGACCCGCACTTGGTTGGAAGGACTAGTAAAAAAATAAGAGTAAGTACTAAGGATCTGAAGTTTTAGTACGAACAGAAGCTACAAAAGTTAGTACACGACAAGTACCAAATAAAGGTTACTGCTGAAGCACCCAAATGAAGGTACTGCTAAGCCAAAAGATGGAAATTCAGATGAAAGTGCTGCTCCTACAACTGTTTTCAGAGATGATGAAACTTTTTGCTTATTTCTGCGTTACCGATGAGCCAACAATAAAGACTAAGCAAAAAACCAAAAAAAAAAAAAAAAACAAGGGATTGAGATTAATAGAGATTAAAGATACTAATAGGAACCAGGAAAAACTACAACTGAAATGGTTAAATCTGTAACTTTGAAAGAGATGCCACTTTCTAAAGATTGATCCCAAAGACAAAGGCACTAAGAAAGTTCTTGAGGAAAAAAAGCTAAATCCAGATGCTGAATTTAGGAAGGCGTTAATTGGGAATAGCTTGAATCTGAAAAAGAAGAGGTAAAAATGAATTTCTAAATGATGAAGAGCTAGCCAGAAAAGTTCAGAAGAGGATATGGGGGAAGCAGAAGAAAAGAATGAATGAGAGAATGAGATGGAAACTTGGCTGAAGTGGAAGTTACAAAGTCTTAATCTTATAAGAGATATTATGTGGATGACTCATCCAGGCTAGAGAGTTGAAGCAGAGATAGCATTTCTAAGCAGCCAAAAGAGGCTCAAAAAGAGAAGACGAGAAGAAAAAGAGTTCACAATTGAAGAGAGAGCCAAATATTGCTTCATGATTACTATTGCTGCTCAAAAGGAGGTTTCTTTGCACAAACAAAGAGATTGCCTTTGCTGATGAAATCAGAAGTATGAACCACCTTTAACAAGAACTCAGCTAAGGAAATCAAATGATGAACATTAATTTGAAGCATGTAGTGAGATAAATAGAGCATCATTCTGATTTGGAAGAACAAACATAATTTTGAAAGAGAAAAGAAAAAAATATAAGTTTTGTATGAAAAAAGGTTTTTAAGGAATAATTTAAAAAAGTTCTGGATGAAAACTTTGTTGCTATTGTTCTTGCTGAGGGATGAATAGGATAATAAGAGAAACTGAAAATAAGGAAAGCTATTTTTGCGACGATGCTGGTACAAGGAAAGCTGTGACAGTTTAAGGAGAGGAGGGGAGGAAGCAAGAAGAAGCAGGGTGTGCGCAGTAGAAGAGGGAAAGTTTTGGCACAAGAGTAGGAAAAAGTTGGAAGTGAATAGTCAAAGGAATTAAAGAAGATTAAGTCATTGGTTACTTCTGAGGATGGAGAAAAGAGAAAATGATGAGCCGATAAAGGTATGATTCACAATAGCTACCAGTAATGAGACTGGAGGTGAGATTTTATGAAATACTTGACAGAAGTATCTTATCATTAGAATTGGGAAAACTGGAAAGTATCTTGATATTAAACCAACAGTTTATTGATTGAATTGAAAACTAAAGGCTTTAGAACTTTACGGATTTCTAAATGTGGTTTAATTAGAAGCAATGGACAAAGAGGATACTTTAGTACTCCTAATGTAGAGTGCTTTCAATATTTGATAGAGGGATTTAAATGCTGTATACAAACTTTTATTACGATGTGATGGAAGATATCAAAATGAATAGGTACCTGAGGTTTTGATAGAAGTACTTTGGGGGAGTTTTGAATGATATTGTTCACTCCCCTCTCATGATGAAGATTGAGTTTGGCTCAACTCCCCATCGAATAACGTCATCACACAACATGCCCCCAACCAGTCACAGACCCTCTACATACCACACTTCGGTCTACCAGTGCCCAACTGCAGGCCATGATCGACGAGGGTGTCACTGCTGTGTTGGCAGCACGTGCTACGACCCGTAATGGTGATGATAGCCATACCTCGGGAAACAGGTGCGAGAAGGAATTGAACGCACTGTTCGGGGAGTGCACCTATCAAGACTTCATTGTAATGTTAACCCTTTTTCATGCAAGGGTTCAGAGGGAGTGGTCGACTTGACACTGTGGTTTGAGAGGAGGCATCAGGATTGGAATGTAGTGAAGTTGGAAGCTCATAGATTCTTCAAGGTGGGTTTGGTAGACATACTTTGATGACTGAATAGTACAGGATTGAGACATTTATATGCTTGTTAGAGGAAAAAAGTATCCTTTGGAAAAAGGCGAAAGTACTATTGTGAAAATGCCATTTAGAATGTTGAAGTTGAATCATGAAGAGCGACAGGAGTATACTTATGGCATTAGGAGTTGATTAGATTTGTCAAAAAGATAATTGCAGAGTTTGGAACCTGAAGACTCTAATGGGGAAACGAGGTAGGGAGGATTTTGATGTGTAGGTTGTTTAAACCCCACCACAACAAATGGTTTATCAGGTCACCATAGTTTAAAAAATATAAGAACTGGCTATCTTTATCTAATAAGGGTTGGCTAGTCCATAAATAAAAGCAAACGGCTTATGAAGTAAAAGACTTCTAAAAAATCCGTTTAAGTGGTTGTGACAATTTACCTAAAAATTGTATGGTTCTCAAGCTCCACCTTGCTTCACTCGGTGAAGAGTTGGGCTAGTCACAGGAATATCAAACACAATTCTGTTAAAGACTAATCCAAATCTATTGAATAGATGATAGTTTGCGAAAAACTATAATGGTTAATCTATGCATCTTGTTGTTAGAGGAATGAGATAGCACTTTTGAATGTCCAAAACACGCAAACAGGACCCTTTTTCACTTTCTTTTGACCCTTTTGTTTAATAAGAAGAATTATAAAATCAAATCCCGTTTATATTTTGATTAGTTTACTTCAAAACTATTAGTTATAAATTCAACCTCTTGTTGTTTAAATGAAAGTGATGAAATTGGCTATCCCTGAGCAAACGACTAACTTGGTATTTTTGTTTTTTTAAAGGAATATTTTAAATCCAGTTAATGGTGGTTGTTTCTCGCAAAAAACTTCAAAGCCAAGTATACTTTAGTCACAATAAGTTGGAAGATTTGCTCCTGTGTTGTTGATGGATAAAGAAAGGGAAAGACTTTTAATTTTAAAGAAGAAAACCAAGGTTGTAAGAGTTGCAGTTGATACTAATAAAGTTTATCAAAATGAAGATTAAAAGAATAGAAGTGTTTGGATACATCCTCTAGGTCTATAAGATGTTACACTCTAAGAGGAAACATGAAGTTATAAAAGTTTATACAAGTTTCTGAACAATCATGGTTTACGGAAGAGAGAGGAGGTGGGGAGGGGTATTTGTTTGGGAGTTAAATTATACATTTTTCCTGACATGACTTAGTTACAGGTGAAGTTTTATTAGTTTTGTACCGCTTGCTAGTTGTAATCTGTTACTAGACAAGTACAAAATGTTTGTACTTAGAATCACGGGAATAGTTAATAATGGTGTTAGTATATTAAAAATTAGTTATATATGTATATATATATGTGATTTATATGTGTAAATTATATACATATATGTTATACTAGTTATGTTGAGAGATATGTATATGTATATATATATGCAAGTATGTATTATATGGATTATTTTACTTTTAGTCACGTACCGCTATATATGTATTATATAGGTCGCGGTTAGGACGTGAAGCTATTCGCGCTTGTTGATTGATTAAATTAGATCTTTTGCTTAAGGTGAGTTCATAGCCTCGTATTTAAATCTTTTGATTGTTTTATAAACCCGCGAGGGGGATACATGTTTGTTTTATAAAATAGAACACATATGATTTATGGTATGCTGGACCCAATTACGAGATTGTTTCCACATAAGTAGCTATTGTCGAAGTCCCTTATTTCATGAACCGTTAATCTCCTTGTGAGGTGAACGCTAATGCATTAAATATATCTATTGGGTTTGACAACCCTGTCCGGGGTTTGAATCCTTGTGACCACCCTCTCAAACGGACATTTTGTATTTAGAAAGTAATAGGTATATTACAATAATACCTTGTTTTGGGGCAAATTAACATATGAAATGGCATATGTATTGTAACCCCCCCCAAAATCAAAACGCAGCGGAATACCACTTGGGGTGCTACTTCACAGCATAAAGTACAAGTTACATAAAACGACTCTAAGTAAGACGTTGTGAAAAGTCAACCATTCGTTAATTTTTTATAAAATATTAGAGTAACAACAGGTCCCATTAGCAATTAATAGAAAACATTTTTTAAAATCGTTTGTCGAATGGTACTTAAACTATAAAGCCTTCAAAAATATATTTGTATCCACGCGACTCGAATGCTTCCAATGTTCAATAATGTTGGTGAATTCATAGGTTTAAGTAAAAGCAGTATTGAAACAATTTTAAAAATATATTTCAGTAAGAAAAGTAGTGTTACAACATTTCAAAGTATTAGTTTCGAAATCCAAGTAGTGATTCAATAAATCAAGAAGTGTTCAGTAGTGGACCACAAGACTTAAATAATGTAGACAAGAGAAACAAATTCACCAAGTCTAAATGAAATATATATTATTGCGCTAAGCTCATGACACCGAACCTTAACATGCATTACGATCCAAACCAGAAATCCAGGTTTTTGCCCCCAAACAAATACAAATGCTGCCAAACATCCTACGAATTTCTTCAAATGTAAAATGCGTCAATGGTTATCTAGAAAGCACAGCCCAGACGGGGATGGTCAATCCCAATAGATCTATCCACAACACTCGTGTTTACTACACTTGTAATTAACGGTTCATGATAAAAAAAGGAGACTTAATGGCAAATGGTACTTATGCAATAATATGATCTGGAATAGCATACAATTGAAAAACACTTGTGTCCTTTTTAAAGCAAATAATGTGTTCAAAACTCACGGTTTCATATATAGGTATTCATCTCAAATCATGTCGTAAGCAAATCAAACTTTAAAAAATTCATAAGTAAACAACCATGTATCGCATATATTTTTAGAAATCATGTAGTAAGCAAATAAAAGCTTTAGTAAAAATAGTCATGTAACGCTTATGTAGTAGAAATCAATGAGTTTACTTGGTAAAACGAGCATTTTTTCTCACCCCGAAAACAGTTTATGAAAACCATTAAAAGAGAAAAGGTGGGGCTATGAACTCACCTTATGCAGAAGTTATCTATAAAGAGCTAAAACGAGTGAACTACGACTGAGGGACATGATCGCCGGCTCTCATCGCCATGATCAACAATGAAGAAAGAGGAAGATCCTGCACAATGCTCTAGAATCTCCCCCACACCTTCGGAGCAGAGAGATACCGAACCGCGACTCCTAAAAAATGGTTGCGCGTCATAAGAATATATTTATGTAAGTAATATTGCATAAAATGCATAAAGTATGTAAAATATATATTTCGACATATATGAGTTATTTTATATCAGTAGAATCCTACGAGTGTGCCAAAAATTACTTATTTATACCCACTAAAATGATCCGCCTTAAGTTTAACTCCCTTTTAACCAATTCCAACTAATATGTAATTTTAATGAAAATTACCCATTTTGACTCATTTTTAAGATTAAGACATTAGTGCGACACGAAAAGTGAAAGGGATCACTTATAGTTGAAATTCAGTTTTAGTTAATATATTTTACGCCTAATCATTCTCCATAACGCTAATTGACCATTAATTTTTTTTTTGCCAAGTTTGACTTTTCATTATAAATTTTTCTTAAGTCTGACCCGTCCAAAACGACCCGCTAAATTACGTTTTCACGACTCGGACTCTAAAGCATTTTGGTGTAAAACAACGTTTCGGACAACTTTCGTGTTTCGGCCGAAGGCCGAAACGGACTAGAAAGTGACCGTTTTGCCCCGTTATTTTTCTGCGCTGCATTATAAAATAAGAAAAGTAGAATTTGCATACTATTTTTTTTTTAATTTCAATCGGCCATAAAAACTTCATTTTTAAGAGTTACAGGACGATCCTAATATCGAAACGGACATACGAACATCCTCTATCATATTCTTAAACCCAAAATCTGATTTAAAATTTTTTGCCCATCCGAACCTAGCTCGCAAATTTTTTGCCCTAATTTGGTTATCTTTAAACCCCTTCAAACTCCATTTTTTCACAATTTACAAGCTTCACAATATCACTAACTAGCCTATCTCCATCCACTAAACACCTCAAATCAATAATCCAACCTCAATTATACACCAATCATGAACACATATGGATTCCATGTACAAAACTATACACATGCATAATATATTAAAAAAATTAACATTAAAGAAGGTTTAAATATACTTACAAATAATGTAGAAGCAAGGTAAAATTGATCACACACAAAACCCCTTTGTGTTTCCTTGTTTAGCCGAAACCAAACACACCCCAAATTAATCAAACCTTAGTCTTTTATTAACCAAATCTTGCAAATAACACTAGTATTCAACCCCTTTAAGCCTGTGGTTTTCTTTAGTAAAGATTGATAGGAAATTATTTAGGAGTAATGTAGGAATGTTTTAGGAGTGATTTGGGAATTTTTGATGAAGTTTTGATGGTGGTTTGTTTGTGTCGACAAGAGCAGGGAGGAGGAGAGAGCAACTTTCTAAAAATGGAAACTTTATGGAAAATGTTGCAATATTGTTAAGAGCGTCAAAGTGAAATGTTTTGCGTCGCGCTTGGAGATTGTAGTATATAACTGTATATACGTAATATTAATATTAATATATATATGCAAGTATGCAATATATGATTTAATATACTTTTAGTAACGTACGGCTATATATGTATTGCATAGGTCGCGGTTAGGACGTGAAGCTATTTGCGCTTGTTGACTTGATTGATTTGGATCTTTTGCTTAAGGTGAGTTCATAGCCTTGCATTTAAATCTTTTAATTGTTTTAAAACCCACGAGGGGATGCATGTTTGTTTTATAAAATCGAATGCATATGATTTTATGGTATGCTGGACCCGATTACGAGATTGTTTCCGCATAAGTTGCTATTGTCGAAGTCCCTTATTTCATGAATCGTTAATTGCCTTGCGAGGTGAACGCTAATGTAATAAATAGATCTATTAGGTTTGAAAACCATGTCCTGGGTCTGAATCCGTTGGTGAGCACCCTGTAACGGACATTTTATATTTAGAATGTAGTAGGTATATGACAATAATACCGTGTTTTGGGGTACACTAACATATGAAATACTATATGTACTATTAACATTCGGTGTCATGAGCTTATTGCGTGAAAGAAAAGAAGTTGCTATACATTGTATTCATTGCTTTGTTTTCCCGAGAACTAATTATGTGTTCAAAGATTATTGCTTATTAATTATTTTAAGCTCTATGAATTTCACTCAACATTGTTGTTGACGTTTTAAACATGTTTTATCCTAGGTAACCAAGGATGAAGGCAACGATGGTGTGAAGGTGTCGTGCGTGTGATGGATTTATGGAAAGACTACATGTATGTTCTAGTCTTTCAAAAACAATGTCTTAAGTTGTTTTAAAGCAATGTCTTTTATTTGAAGCACTTTTCTTTCAAATGTTGTAATAGTCAGTGGTTGCGATTCTATGGGGACCTAAACGCATTTTAACTCTGATTAATAATGGAACACATGTTTGTTAAACGTCTCATTTGGTTCGTTTTCTATTGTCTTGGTGAATGATGCTATTTAGTAACATCCAAATTGCTAATTCCGCTGCGCAATCCAATGTACGTTAGATGAGGGTGTTACACATTTGCTAACGATCGAGTCATAACCACTTGTTGAACCAGTTTCTCTTTCAAAGTACGTAATAACCGCATCCCAAAACCCGCTAGTCTTCATATTGTTTCCTGCAATATTATTTTCAGACACATCGCACCAGGCTTGGCACAAAGCGGTCTCTTCCGCCACTGTCCAATCTTTTGGCGGCTCCTTGGGAGCATCCTTCTTGGCCTTGCTGCATGTATCGAGGGCTTCTTAGGTTTGACGGGTGACACCTCTTCGACAGGGGAGTCGTCTTCTACTTTGCCGTTAACTGGTGCCGAACCATGAGCCGAACCATGCGCTAAAATGTGACTCGGACCATAACCCATAGATTAATCTTGGCTATAGTTATAGTCTTGACTAAATATGTTCTACTCAAAATCCATATCAAGATTGATACGATTAACCGGAGAATAAGGATGATTTGGTTGGGAAGACGTTATGATTCCATAGTAGGACGATACAACCCGGCTGGTGATTGGGAAAAAGCATTTTGGTTGTTATACGGAGGATTGAATGGACGATTTGATAAAAGATGTTATTATTTTGTGGTGGGTGTGGTAATTGTGAAGTGTATTCAAAACTAGGTGATCGAAAGCGGACTAGTGGTGAAACACCGGATAATTGAAAATTCGGATCCGGTGTTAAATGCGGAACACTTTGTTGAAGTCGGGAATTTGGAGTCTTTGTTTTGGGAGTTCTCTTCTTGTTAAACATGGTGAATTTTTGAATTGGGAGAAATATTTTGAATTGTTGTTTGGATGTGTGATGAAAATGGTTAAATGAGTGGGTATTTATAGTGTAAAAGTATTAAAATTTTAAAAGTTAATAAGTTTTTTTTATATTAAAACAAATGTGGCAGATTTTCGGTTGCTTTTTCTCCACACGACAACGGTCGAGTACACGAATCTTTTCTCCAAATGTGGCAGATTTTTGGTTACTTTTTCTCCACACGACAACGGTCGAGTACACGAATTTTTTCTCCAAAAATCATCGGCGACCGATCGACCCACTATGGTGGCGATCGACGATCGACCGACAATAGTGGGCAGCCTTACAAATACTGTTGCCATCCACTATTTACAATTCAGTTGGTAACTTGCATGGGTCAGAACCAAAATCTTCACTTTTTTGTAAAACTCAATAGGGTAAGCTTTTTTTTGGAAAATAAGTCGGGTTTTGTTGTTTTAAAAATTGTACCTTTATTTCTTAACCACATGATGGTAGTATTTAATTCATTATGCTATTATTTTTATTTATTTATTTATTTGTAAATTTTAAATATTATATAAAATACTATTATTTTAATTTATAATATTATTTTATCTTATATCATTTTCCTTTCTCTTTTTTACATTAAATCTAAATATAAATTCTAACCCAAATTTAAATCGAAATCTAAATCAAATCCTAAACCCGTCTATCAACCAAACGGGCTCCATCATCGACATTTCGAAGCGGCTTTTCATAAGGTCAGCAAATAATTGAGAATACCTAAGGTTTGTTGAACCAAATATAATATCATCTACATAGATCTGTACCACTATGTCGTTGTCATAACGTCTTGTAAACAGTGTTGGATCAATTGTTCCTTTGATGAAGTGATTCTGTAGGAGAAACTTTGACAATTCGTCGTACCATGCCATCGGTGCCTGCTTTAACCCATAGAGTGCCTTCTTCAGCTTGTAGACATGACTTCGTTGATTAGCATCGATGGAACCTTCAGGTTGACATACGTACACGTCTTTTTACATCCATTTGGTAAACCGTGAACGATTTGTATGCAACGTAAGCCATAAATACCCTGAGCTTCCATATTAGATTAGGAATCCCGTAAATAATTTTTTAGATTATCACAAGGTTCGTAAACATATAATGACCATCACTTCATAAAAACGTAAGCTAACAAAATCGTATGTCACTAAGATCAAAGGGTTGAGAGAAGAATATTTTTGTGTTTTTATTTTTTATTTAAAATAAACAAGTAAAATCAATATGTTGAGAGAAATGGTTTTAACTACACTAAACTACTCCTAATTATGCAATAAAAGTAAAAGTGGTGGTGGACTCATATAGGTAAACAAACGTGCTCACTTAATCATGCACTACTCCCTAGTTGATCCTTCTAACTTATTGCCCTGTCACCCTTGTTAGTGTAATGTGTAAGTATTTCCCTTATTCAATTGCGAGTTGGTTAGAAACGCGTCTGTGTGACCACCTAAGTAAGGGCTCAAGGAACACACCTCGCTCACCCAATAGTGAATCACGCGCAATAAATACTTAAATAGTTATCCTCCCAAATGTGAGGGTTTCAATTAATCTAATCACGTTTCACTAGACGTCTATGCTTATGTAATATCGTATAGCTAGTTTTCTAATGCCTAACGTGCACACAACTAACAAGAAGCAATAAATCATAGTTCACAACTAGGTTTCATGCAATCATAAGCAAACACAATTAAACTTAGCCTAACATGTTAACATGAAAAGAAGAACAACAATTAATCAAACAATACATAAACAGGGATGGGATCATGAGAAAACCTAATTTCAGTGGAAAACCCAGAAAACCCAGAAAAACCAAACAAATGCCCTAAAAAAAC